>CM022773.1:22844188-22866688 GCA_012411365.1 Ameiurus melas
CAGACCAGAGGCCAGGACGAGAGACATTCACTCAGAGTGAGGGGTGTGGGGGTATGTGTGTGTGTGTGTGTGGGGGGGTGAGAGACACAGAGAGACTGACTTTTATCCTTTATTTTAACCATTCATGAAGTGTCTATCGTTCTTCTATGAAATAAATAGTATTTCTAAATGCCTACATACATAAATAAATAAATAGATAAAAAAATGGTTAAATGAATAAATAAGAGGTAAATACATCCACAAACATGTAATGATTAGAAATTCATAATAATTTGGTTTAAAAACTCAAATAAAAACACATTTCACATAAGGACATATAGCTGCTGTGGATAGCTGCTGTGCTGCGATATCTAGTTCTTGGGGTTCGATGTCCAGGTCTAATGTTTCTACATGTCCTTTGCACAGTTTTGGTAGCTCCTTTAGTAGCTCCTCTCTGCATTGTGGGTCAGTGACATCCGCACGGTACAGTTCCTTATAAAAGTCCACTGCAATCTTCCTCATTTCTTGAAAAAATGAGAGTATATAGAGAGAGGGTACAGAGAGGTATAGAGAGGGTATAGAGAGGAGAGGGTGTAGAGAGAGGGTGTAGAGAGAGGGTGTAGTGAGAGGGAAAGGGTACAGAGGAGGGTACAGAGAGAGAGGAGAAGTACAGCAGAGGTGAAGGGTGTAGAGAGAGGGTATAGAGAGAGGGTATAGAGAGAGGGTACTGAGAGAGGGTACAGAGAGGGGGTACAGAGAGGGGGTACAGAGAGAGGGTACAGAGAGGGGGTACGGAGAGAGGGTGTCACTAATGGAGTGAATACAGATGCAGTTAAAGAGTTGTATTAATGGATATAAAGGCAGAAAAATCTAAATCAGTAATCCAAAGCATGATCCAAAAACATGCAAAGGTTCAGGCGATCGGTAAACAGGTATAAATATTTCGATGCAATAATCAGAGTCAAGAAATGAGAAACGAGGTCAGAGAACATGAAACAAACCGAGACGAGAAACAAAGAACAATCACTCGGTGTGAGATAAACTCGCAAAGTCATAACATATGAGCCGTCTCATATATACTGTAGTGTGTGTGTGTGTGTGTGTGTGTGTGAGACTGAAAACAGGTGTGTGTGATTAGAGTTCCGGAGAAAGTGAAGGTGTGTGTGTGTGTGAACAAAGAGAGACGGAATATAGAGAGGGAATAAAGAGAGGAAATGGAGAGAGAGAATAGAGAGGTGGAAAAGAGAAAGAGAATAAAGAGATAATATAGAGAGGGAATAGAGAGATAATATAGAGAGGGAATAGAGAGGGAAGAGAGAGAGAATAGAGAGAGAGAATAGAGAGAGGGAATAGAGAGAGGGAATAGAGAGAGGGAATAGAGAGAGGGAATAGAGAGAGGGAATAGAGAGAGGAATAGAGAGGGAATATAGAGAGGGAATATAGAGAGGGAATATAGAGAGAATATAGAGAGGGAATAGAGAGGAATATAGAGAGGAATAGAGAGGAATAGAGAGGGGGAAAGAGAGAGGAATAGAGAGAGGGAATAGAGAGAGGGAATAGAGAGGGAATAGAGAGAGGAATAGAGAGAGGGAATAGAGAGGAATAGAGAGGAATAGAGAGAGGAAATAGAGAGAGGGAATAGAGAGAGGGAATAGAGAGAGAATAGAGAGAAAGAGAGAGGAATAATAGAGAGAATATAGAGAGAATAGAGAGAGGGTATAGAGAGAGAATAGAGAGGGAATAGAGAGGGGAATAGAGAGAGGGAATAGAGAGAGGGAATAGAGAGAGGGAGAGAGAGAGAATATAGAGAGGGAATAGAGAGAGGGAATAGAGAGAGGGAATAGAGAGGGGGAATAGAGAGGGAATAGAGAGAGGGAATAGAGAGAGGGAAAGAGAGGGAATAGAGAGGAATAGAGAGAGGGAATAGAGAGAGGAATAGAGAGAGGGAATAGAGAGAGAATAGAGAGAATAGAGAGAGGGAATAGAGAGAATATAGAGAGAATATAGAGAGAATAGAGAGAGGGTATAGAGAGAGAATAGAGAGGGAATAGAGAGGGGGAATAGAGAGAGGAATAGAGAGAGGGAATAGAGAGAGGGAAGAGAGAGAATAGAGAGAGGGAATAGAGAGAGGGAATAGAGAGAGGGAATAGAGAGAGGGAATAGAGAGAGGGAATAGAGAGAGGGAATAGAGAGAGGGAATAGAGAGAGAATATAGAGAGGGAATAGAGAGAGAAGAGAGAGAGGGAAATAGAGAGGAATAGAGAGAGGAATAGAGAGAGGAATAGAGAGAGGGAATAGAGAGAGGGAATAGAGAGAGGGAATAGAGAGGGAATAGAGAGAGGGAATAGAGAGAGAGAATAGAGAGAGGGAATAGAGAGAGGAATAGAGAGAGGGAATAGAGAGAGGGAATAGAGAGGATAGAGAGAATATAGAGAGAATAGAGAGAGGGTATAGAGAGAGAATAGAGAGGGAATAGAGAGGGAATAGAGAGAGGGAATAGAGAGAGGGAATAGAGAGAGGAATAGAGAGAGAATAGAGAGAATAGAGAGAGGGAATAGAGAGAATATAGAGAGAATAGAGAGAGGGTATAGAGAGAGAATAGAGAGGGAATAGAGAGGGGAATAGAGAGAGGAATAGAGAGAGGGAATAGAGAGAGGGAATAGAGAGAGGGAAGAGAGAGAATATAGAGAGGAATAGAGAGAGGGAATAGAGAGAGGAATAGAGAGAGGGAATAGAGAGAGGAATAGAGAGAGGGAATAGAGAGAGAATATAGAGAGGGAATAGAGAGAGAATAGAGAGAGGGAATAGAGAGGAATAGAGAGAGGGAATAGAGAGAGGGAATAGAGAGAGGAATAGAGAGAGGAATAGAGAGAGGGAATAGAGAGAGAATAGAGAGAGGGAATAGAGAGAGAGAATAGAGAGAGGGAATAGAGAGAGGGAATAGAGAGAGGGAATAGAGAGAGGGAATAGAGAGAATATAGAGAGAATAGAGAGAGGGTATAGAGAGAGAATAGAGAGGGAATAGAGAGGGGAAGAGAGAGGAATAGAGAGAGGAATAGAGAGAGGGAAGAGAGGAATATAGAGAGGGAATAGAGAGAGGGAATAGAGAGAGGGAATAGAGAGAGGAATAGAGAGGGGAATAGAGAGAGGAATAGAGAGAGGAATAGAGAGAGGGAATAGAGAGAGGAATAGAGAGAGGGAATAGAGAGAGGAATAGAGAGAGAATATAGAGAGGAATATAGAGAGAATAGAGAGAGGGAATAGAGAGGAATAGAGAGAGGGAATAGAGGAGGGAATAGAGAGAGGGAATAGAGAGAGGGAATAGAGAGAGGGAATAGAGAGGGAGAATAGAGAGGGGAATAGAGAGAGGGAATAGAGAGAGGGAATAGAGAGAGGGAATAGAGAGAGGGAATAGAGAGAGGAATAGAGAGGAATAGAGAGGGGAATAGAGAGAGGAATAGAGAGAGGGAATAGAGAGAGAGAATAGAGAGGGGTATAGAGAGAGAATAGAGAGGGAATAGAGAGGGGAATAGAGAGAGGGAATAGAGAGAGGGAATAGAGAGAATATAGAGAGGGAATAGAGAGAGGGAATAGAGAGAGGAATAGAGAGAGAATATAGAGAGGGAATAGAGAGGGAATAGAGAGGGAATAGAGAGAGAGAATAGAGAGAGGGAATAGAGAGAGGAATAGAGAGAGGAATAGAGAGAGGAATAGAGAGAGGAATAGAGAGAGGGAATAGAGAGAGGGAATAGAGAGAGAATATAGAGAGAGAATAGAGAGGGAATAGAGAGGGAATAGAGAGAGGGAATAGAGAGAGAGAATAGAGAGAGGGAATAGAGAGAGGAATAGAGAGAGGAATAGAGAGAGGGAATAGAGAGGGAATAGAGAGAGAATAGAGAGAGGAATAGAGAGGAATAGAGAGGGAATAGAGAGGGAATAGAGAGGAATAGAGAGGGAATAGAGAGGGAATAGAGAGAGAATACAGAGAGGGAATAGAGAGGAATAGAGAGAGGAATAGAGAGAAATATAGAGAGGGAATAGAGAGGAATAGAGAGAGAGAATAGAGAGAGGGAATAGAGAGAGGGAATAGAGAGAGGAATAGAGAGAGGGAATAGAGGAAATAGAGAGGGAATAGAGAGGGAATAGAGAGAGGAATAGAGAGAGGGAATAGAGAGAGAATAGAGAGGAATATAGAGAGGGAATAGAGAGGAATAGAGAGAGGAATAGAGAGAGGGAATAGAGAGAGGGATAGAGAGGAAGAGAGAGGAATAGAGAGAGGGAATAGAGAGAGGGAATAGAGAGAGGAATAGAGAGAGGAATAGAGAGAGGGAATAGAGAGAGGGAATAGAGAGAGGAATAGAGAGAGGAATAGAGAGAGGGAATATAGAGAGAATATAGAGAGAATAGAGAGAGGGAATAGAGAGAGGGAATAGAGAGAGGGAATAGAGAGAGGAATAGAGAGAGGAATAGAGAGAGGGAATAGAGAGGGAATAGAGAGAGAATATAGAGAGAATATAGAGAGGGAATAGAGAGGAATACAGAGAGAATACAGAGGAATAGAGAGAGGGAATAGAGAGAGGGAATAGAGAGAGGGAATAGAGAGAGGAATAGAGAGAGGGAATAGAGAGGAATAGAGAGAGAATAGAGAGAGGGAATAGAGAGAGAGAATAGAGAGAGGAATAGAGAGAGGAATAGAGAGAGGAATAGAGAGAGGGAATAGAGAGAGGAATAGAGAGGGAATAGAGAGAGGGAATATAGAGAGGAATATAGAGAGGGAATGGAGAGAGAATATAGAGAGAGAATAGAGAGAGGAATAGAGAGAGGGAATAGAGAGAGGGAAGAGAGAGGAATAGAGAGAGGGAATAGAGAGAGGAATAGAGAGAGGGAATATAGAGAGGAATGGAGAGAGAATATAGAGAGAGAATATAGAGAGAGAATAGAGAGAGGGAATAGAGAGAGGGAATAGAGAGAGGGAATAGAGAGAGGGAATAGAGAGAGGGAATAGAGAGAGGGAATAGAGAGAGAGAATAGAGAGAGGGAATAGAGAGAGGGAATAGAGAGAGAATATAGAGAGAATATAGAGAGGGAATAGAGAGGGAATACAGAGAGAATACAGAGGGAATAGAGAGAGGGAATAGAGAGAGGGAATAGAGAGAGGGAATAGAGAGAGGGAATAGAGAGAGGGAATAGAGAGGGAATAGAGAGAGAGAATATAGAGAGGGAATAGAGAGAGAATAGTGAGAAAGAGTATAGAGAGGGATGGTATAAGGTAAGTGAGAACAGGAACTATAATAAAAAATAAATAAATAAGGCCTCACTCTCATTCCCCAACACTGATAGAATTATAAACAGATAAACAGGACGACGTTTCGTTCTTTAATAAAAATGATCATTGTTGATAAATTGTTGTGGTGTAAGAGGAATAAAACTCTCTGGGACGTGCAGTTATAGGAAAATAATCAACTACAGGGAGGTAACAGTAACTCTGTGTGTGTGTGTGTGTGTGTGTGTGTGTGTGTGTCAGTGTGAGAGGAATCGTTGTAGATGTGTTTATTTTCCCCAAACATCACAACATGAAGATGATGGAGCTGGATGATGATGTGTATAAGGTAAATATCTCTCACTGTGCACACGTCTCACTGCAACAACAACAATAATAATAATAACAATATAATTGTTATTATTATTACTATTAATAATAATAATAATAATGGTAGTAATAATAATAATAATAGTAATAGTAGTAGTAGTAGTAATAATAATAATAATAATAATAATAATTATAATAATAATAGTAATACTCTGTGCTCAGGTGAGTAAGGAGATCGGTGCTCTGGCGGTGGAGGAGTGTGAGAGCTGTGATGTGGAGATCATGGAACAGGAAGCTCCCATGCGCTCGTTCTTCGATTCCGACTCAGACAACGAGGAGTTACTGACGGCGACCAACCTGACGTACCTGCTGTGCTCCAACACACCTGAACATGCAAAGCATTGTGGGTCGAGCAGCAACGGCTACATAATCTCTACATCAACACATTGAGAACCATAAACCATTAACACACCAATAAAACAGATCAGAAAACACATCTGATCTCGCTCACGCTAAACACACCGAATATAAACCTCTTCAATAACAATGAGGAACTTGTAGAGGAACTTGTAGAGGAACCTGTAGAGGAACCTGTAGAGGAACCTGTAGAGGAACCTGTAGAGGAACCTGTAGAGAAACTTCTAGAGGAACGTGTAGAGGAACTTGTAGAGGAACCTGTACAGAAACTTCTAGAGGAACGTGTAGAGGAACTTGTAGAGGAACCTGTAGAGGAACCTGTAGCGGAACCTGTAGCAGATAACGGATAAGGATCAAAAGGAAAGAATTGAATCTTGGATGATTAAAATGAATCATTAATCATCTTTATTTTGCTCCAGATGTTCTATTTCAGTAAAACTGTGTACGCTATAAAACTGATAAAGTAATAAAGATCTATTTTCACTTCACACGCTGTAGTTTATTAAATACGTGTTGTAGTGTTTGAGACTGAATTAAAAACGTCTGTATTTAGAGGCAGCAGAATTCTACCTTCTGAGATCCAGTATCTCTCTGTCCTACATTTCCCATAATCCTGTGCAGCAGCTCGTGTGTAAGCAGAAATGACCGAGGTGGTCCGCCCCGGTTACAAACAAACTCTGGAGTCCAGAACCATCAAGCCAACCTGTATAGCAATGCATGATGGGAACTTTCACACCAACACTGGAACTAATCATTTACATGACCATAAAACTTTTTACATGATGTTTACTGACTAACAAACGTAAAGAATCATTTATTCTCCTCGGGAACACGATGAGGAAGAGAAATCATTCCTGAGATCCTGAAAATCTTTAGAGATGGAACACGTTGAGAAGAGAAGAAAAGATGAATAATGTGCAGCGTTGTGTTCGTGATCTCAGAAACAGATGATGATGAAGATGAGAGAGAACCAGTGAAGTGTGTGTGAAGTGTGTGTGAAGTGTGTGTGAAGTGTGTGTGAAGTGAGGAATAAAACACACTTCACACCGCGCTGTTAGAGGACAATCCTCCAGGCTGGGTGGGGTCGCGGAGGCCCGTTAGAGCGCCCTCTAGCGCCTTCTTTTCCTCTCACATCATTTCCTCTGTTCTTCCTCTTCTACTGCACACACTACTGTATACTGTGTTCATCACCGCGGTGCTTTGATCTGTTTACACTTACACTTCACATGCTTTCACTACAGCGCTTCTTCTTTAAAGACGAAGCGGAAGCGGAAGTGCTTGGGTTTGATGTGTTTCCTCAGTACACACGTGTGAGTATGTGTACAGGTTGTAGTGCAGGTTCTCTACAGTGTAAAAGTGTTGGAGGGATAAAGCTTTAGCACAGAACCCCACATTTATTCCAGCCGTCACCAGGGAGTGGAGCTGAGACTGGAGCTCCAGGACAACCCTGTGGAGAGACACTGACCGACAGCGCCATCTGCTGGGGGGAACAGGAAGCTGTAACTTTTTTTTTATTTTATTTTTAAGTTTAGTAGTAACTGTTTGTGTCCACCAGGGGGAGCAGCTCGGCCTGTCAGTCAGACCAAGATGGAGTTTTCAGCAGTTGTAGAGAAATCCCGACTGTTGTGTAGAAGTCCTGTGTGTTTGTATCGGTTGTGTAGAAGTCCTGTGTGTGTTTGTATCGGTTGTGTAGAAGTCCTGTGTGTTTGTGTTTGTTGTGTAGAAGTCCTGTGTGTTTGTATCGGTTGTGTAGAAGTCCTGTGTGTTTTGTATTTGTTGTGTAGAAGTCCTGTGTGTCTGTGTCGGTTGTGAAGAAGTCCTGACCCCAGAATGTGATAATTTCAAGAATGTGTGTGTTTGTGTGTGTGTGTGAGAGAGACAGAGAGTGTGTGTGGGTGTGAGAAAATCCCAGCAGGAAATCAGCAGTTTCTGAAATACTCAAACCAGCCCATCTGGTACCAACAACCACACCAGGGTTAAAGTCACAGAGATCAGACTTCACAGAGATCAGACTGTTCCTTCATTCTAATGTTTGATGTGAACATGACCTGAAGCTCTAGTCCTGGATCTGCAGGATTTTATACTGACACATGATTGGCTGGTCAGATAACTGTGTGTGTGTGTGTGTGTGTGTGCGTGTGTGTGTGTGTGTGTGTGTGTGACAGGTGGATAATGAAGTGAAAGCAGTATGGCAGATGTTTTGGCAACTATTTCACATTGCTCAAGACTATAATCGAAGAGACCGGATTGAGAAGATGGAGGAAGTGGAGAAGATGTTTGATGATCTGGTACAGTGGTACAGAGAGAACAGTAAATATTCAGACTGTGTCAAATTGTCCTGCAACAAAAAGAGAAGAAGATGTGATATTCTGCAAAATTCAGAGGGATTCTCTACTGTCTGAGTCAGAACAGGTATGTTTTATTATTTGTACACACACACACACCATACATAGTCACAGTACACACACCGTGGTGTGTAAGTGTGTGTGTATACTGACTGTATGTATGGTGTGTGTGTGTGTGTACTGACTGTATGTATGGTGTGTCTGTGTGTGTGTATAGGGTACAGAGAGAGAGTATAGAGAGAGGGTACAGAGAGAGGGTACAGAGACAGGGTACAGAGAGAGGGTACAGAGAGAGGGTATAGAGAGGGTACAGAGAGAGGGTATAGAGAGGGTGGAGAGAGGGTGTCACTAATGGAGTGAATACAGATGCAGTTAAAGAGTTGTATTAATGGATATAAAGTCAGACAGCTCTAAGTCAGTAATCCAAAGCATGCAAAGGTTCAGGCGATCGGTAAACAGGTATAAATATTTCGATGCAATAATCAGAGTCAAGAAATGAGAAACGAGGTCAGAGAACATGAAACAAACCAAGACGAAAAACAAAGAACAATCACTCTGTGTGAGATAAACTCCCAAAAGTCATACCATATGAGCCGTCTCATATATACTGTAGTGTGTGTGTGTGTGTGTGTGTGTGTGTGTGTGTGTGTGTGTGTGTGAGTAGACTGAAAACAGGTGTGTGTGATTAGAGTTCCGGAGAAAGTGAACGTGTGTGTGTGAACAAAGAGAGACGGAATATAGAGATAATAAAGAGAGAGAATATAGAGAGGGAATAAAGAGAGGAAATAGAGAGAGAGAAATAAAAAGGTGGAAAAGAGAGAGAGAGATAAAGAGATAATATAGAGAGGGAATAGAGAGAGGATAGTAAGAAAGAGTATAGAGAGGGAATAGAGAGAGGATAGTAAGAAAGAGTATAGAGAGGGATGGTATAAGGTAAGTGAGAACAAGAACTATAATAATAAATAAATAAATAAGGCCTCACTCATATTCCCCAACACTGATAGAATTATAAACAGATAAACAGGACGACGTTTCGTTCTTTAATAAAAATGATCATTGTTGATAAATTGTTGTGGTGTAAGAGGAATAAAACTCTCTGGGACGTGCAGTTATAGGACAATAATCAACTACAGGGAGGTAACAGTAACTCTGTGTGTGTGTGTGTGTGTGTGTGTGTGTTTGTGTGTGTGTGTGTGTGTGTGTGTGTGTTGTGTGTGTGTGTGTGTGTGTGTGAGAGGATATCTTGTAGATGTGTTTATTTTCCCCAAACATCACAACATGAAGATGATGGAGCTGGATGATGATGTGTATAAGGTAAATATCTCTCACTGCAACAACAACAACAACAACAACAACAATAATAATAATAATAATAATCACAATATATAATAATAGTAATAGTAGTAGTAATAATAATAATAATAATAATAATAATAATAATATTAATACTCTGTGCTCAGGTGAGTAAGGAGATCGGTGCTCTGGCGGTGGAGGAGTGTGAGAGCTGTGATGTGGAGATCATGGAACAGGAAGCTCCCATGCGCTCGTTCTTCGATTCCGACTCAGACAACGAGGAGTTCATGACGGCAACCAACCTGACGTACCTGCTGTGCTCCAACACACCTGAACACGCAAAGCATTGTGGGTCGAGCAGCAACGGCTACATAATCTCTACATCAACACACTGAGAACCATAAACCATTAACACACCAATAAAACAGATCAGAAAACACATCTGGTCTCGCTCACGCTAAACACACCGAATATAAACCTCTTCAACAACAGTGAGGAACTTGTAGAGGAACCTGTATAGGAACCTGTAGAGGAACCTGCAGAGGAACCTGTAGAAGAACCTGTAGCAGATAACAGTTAAGGATCAAAGGGAAAGAATTGAATCTTGGATGATTAAAATGAATCATTAATCATCTTTATTTTGCTCCAGATGTTATATTTCAGTAAAACTGTGTACGCTATAAAACTGATAAAGTAATAAAGATCTATTTTCACTTCACACGCTGTAGTTTATTAAATACGTGTTGTAGTGTTTGAGACTGAATTAAAAACGTCTGTATTTAGAGGCAGCAGAATTCTACCTTCTGAGATCCAGTATCTCTCTGTCCTACATTTCCCATAATCCTGTGCAGCAGCTCGTGTGTAAGCAGAAATGACCGAGGTGGTCTCGGCCCGGTTACAAACAAACTCTGGAGTCCAGAACCATCAAGCCAACCTGTATAGCAATGCATGATGGGAACTTTCACACCAACACTCGTAACTAATCATTTACATGACCATAAAACTTTTTACATGATGTTTACTGACTAACAAACGTAAAGAATCATTTATTCTCCTCGGGAACACGATGCAGAAGAGAAATCATTCCTGAGATCCTGAAAAGCTTTAGAGATGGAACACGTTGAGAAGAGAAGAAAAGATGAATAATGTGCAGCGTTGTGTTCGTGATCTCAGAAACAGATGATGATGAAGATGAGAGAGAACCAGTGGATCCCTCAGTGTAGAGATCACTAACTGATCACAACATTCCACTCACGCTACATTTACAGAGAAAAGACTCTCTATTATTATTATTATTATTATTATTATTATTACTATTACTATTACTATTAATGAAGGCCCTAATTTAGCCTATTACCCAAAGACAATTAAAATCAGAAGCAAATACTCACATCCGTAAACCCAATTGAGATAGAAAAAGAGACGATTAGCCGTGAGTGAGGAAAGGCAAGGGTCCAGTTTTTATTTTGGTCCACCACACGAGATCCACACCAATGAGAATTCTCCAGTATTTATAGCTTATGTACAGAGAATATTACCAATAAATTTCAGAAAGATTAGGATCTCATTACCAATAGGGTTAAAAAGAGCTCATCTACATTTACCATGAGGATTAAAAAACCCTCCCCAACAGTTACCATTAGAACAGAAAACAATCCACTTGCGATTACCATTATGTTTGTTTACCAGCCCCTCAAGATTACCATTAGGTTTGGAAACCAGAGAGCGAGAAAAGAAAACAATTTGGAGAACGACCTTGGTCACACAGGTGCAGTGTGACGCAGCTATTCGTATAAATAGCTCCTCATGGTTCTTATGGTTTTTTTAAACATCTAAAGCCCCCTGTCTACAGCACGACCCACCCTTCCAGAGAGACAAGACTCTTTTCTCTTCAGCATTATGAGTAAGTTCCATTTATCTTTTACTCCTATTTGTCTGGTTTATAATTTACTTTTATATCTGTTTTATATTTCTATTTAACTATTGTATATATAGTTATACTACTTGCACATGGTTTACTGTACTCCCGACCGCATAATAATATTATTATTATCCTAATAATATCTCAACACTATTTATTCTTGTACAGTTCTAATGTTGTGTGTGTGTTCGGGCCTTCGGGGAGGGGGTGTTAGAGGAGAAAGAGAGAGAGACAGAGAGTGTGTGTGTGTGCTATGTTTGCATGCCTGACCCTGAATGCGCAAGAGGTGTGTGTTATCTATGTGTGTGGCCCCCCTAACTCTCCTTCTCTGTGACTATTAAACCATAGTGTGTCAATCCCAAAATGTGAATCCTGTTCATCACTATCCACCTAATACCTCCTCTATGTGTCTAGGTGCCCATTTATTGAAAGGGCTGGATTTGGACTCGAGCACCCGCCAACAAATCCTGCATCTCACTGCTGATTTTCAATAAAATTACCTATTACTCTCCGGGTCTCCCACGCTAGTTTATGTTATATATTTAACCACACAAATACTATTATTATTATTATTATTATTATTATTGTTGTTGTTATTATTATTATTACTATTAATATTACTATTATTATTATTATTATTATTATTATTATTACTATTTTTATTATAATGATCATTATTATTGGTATTATTATTATTATTATTATCACTATTACTATTATTAATATTATTGTTAATTGTATTATTATTATTATTAACATTATTGTTATTATTGTTATTACTATTATTATTATCACTATTACTATTATTGTTGTTGTTGTTATTATTATTATTATTATCAGGAGGAAAGTTTCGGAGCTTTAGCGCCGCCTGTGGCTGTGCAGAGCGGTGCAGCTGTGACGTCACAGGAAGCCGCGAAACCAACCCTTTCCTTCTTCCGGAATGGAAAGCGAAAGTCAGAAGTGCGCCGTTAGAAAGAGAGAAGAAAGCGGAGAGAAGAAGATCTCGAGGTGAGTTTATTGTGAACAGAACTGAATGTTGCAGCTTCCAGAAGACAGAGTGCAGATGAACGCAGTGAAGTGTGTGTGAAGTGTGTGTGAAGTGTGTGTGAAGTGTGTGTGAAGTGAGGAATAAAACACACTTCACACCGCGCTGTTAGAGGACAATCCTCCAGGCTGGGTGGGGTCGCGGAGGCCCGTTAGAGCGCCCTCTAGCGCCTTCTTTTCCTCTCACATCATTTCCTCTGTTCTTCCTCTTCTACTGCACACACTACTGTATACTGTGTTCATCACCGCGGTGCTTTGATCTGTTTACACTTCCACTTCACATGCTTTCACTACAGCGCTTCTTCTTTAAAGACGAAGCGGAAGCGGAAGTGCTTGTGTTTGATGTGTTTCCTCAGTACACACGTGTGAGTATGTGTACAGGTTGTAGTGCAGGTTCTCTACAGTGTAAAAGTGTTGGAGGGATAAAGCTTTAGCACAGAACCCCACATTTATTCCAGCCGTCACCAGGGAGTGGAGCTGAGACTGGAGCTCCAGGACAACCCTGTGGAGAGACACTGACCGACAGCGCCATCAGCTGGGGGGAACAGGAAGCTGTAACTTTTTTTAAGTTTAGTAGTAACTGTTTGTGTCCACCAGGGGGAGCAGATCGGCCTGTCAGTCAGACCAAGATGGAGTTTTCAGCAGTTGTAGAGAAATCCCGACTGTTGTGTAGAAGTCCTGTGTGTTTGTATTTGTTGTGTAGAAGTCCTGTGTGTTTATATCGGTTGTGTAGAAGTCCTGTGTGTTTTTATTTGTTGTGTAGAAGTCCTGTGTGTTTGTATCTGTTGTGTAGCTGTCCTGTGTGTTTTTATTTGTTGTGTAGAAGTCCTGTGTGTGTATCAGTTGTGTAGAAGTCCTGTGTGTTTGTATCTGTTGTGTAGAAGTCCTGTGTGTTTATATCTGTTGTGTAGAAGTCCTGTGTGTTTGTGTTTGTTGTGTAGAAGTCCTGTGTGTCTGTATCGGTTGTGTAGAAGTCCTGTGTGTCTGTATCGGTTGTGTAGAAGTCCTGTGTGTCTGTATCGGTGTGTAGAAGTCCTGTGTTTGGCCTGTGTGTTTTAAGAATCCTGTGTGTTTCTGTCTGTTGTGTAGAGGTCCTGTGTGTTTGTATCTGTTGTGTAGAGGTCCTGTGTGTTTGTATCTGTTGTGTAGAGGTCCTGTGTGTTTGTATCTGTTGTGTAGAAGTCCTGTGTGTCTGTGTCGGTTGTGTAGAAGTCCTGTGTGTTTGTATTGGTTGTGTAGAAGTCCTGTGTGTTTGTATCTGTTGTGTAGAAGTCCTGTGTGTTTGTATCTGTTGTGTAGAGGTCCTGTGTGTTTGTATCGGTTGTGTAGAAGTCCTGTGTGTCTGTATCGGTTGTGTAGAAGTCCTGTGTGTCTGTGTCGGTTGTGTAGAAGTCCTGTGTGTTTCTGTCTGTTGTGTAGAGGTCCTGTGTGTTTGTATCTGTTGTGTAGAGGTCCTGTGTGTTTGTATCTGTTGTGTAGAGGTCCTGTGTGTTTGTATCTGTTGTGTAGAAGTCCTGTGTGTTTGTGTTTGTTGTGTAGAAGTCCTGTGTGTCTGTATCGGTTGTGTAGAAGTCCTGTGTGTCTGTGTCGGTTGTGTAGAAGTCCTGTGTGTTTCTGTCTGTTGTGTAGAGGTCCTGTGTGTTTGTATCTGTTGTGTAGAAGTCCTGTGTGTTTGTATCGGTTGTGTAGAAGTCCTGTGTGTTTGTATCTGTTGTGTAGAAGTCCTGTGTGTCTGTGTCGGTTGTGTAGAAGTCCTGTGTGTTTGTATTGGTTGTGTAGAAGTCCTGTGTGTTTGTATCTGTTGTGTAGAAGTCCTGTGTGTTTGTATCTGTTGTGTAGAGGTCCTGTGTGTTTGTATCTGTTGTGTAGAGGTCCTGTGTGTTTGTGTTTGTTGTGTAGAAGTCCTGTGTGTTTGTGTTTGTTGTGTAGAAGTCCTGTGTGTTTGTATCGGTTGTGTAGAAGTCCTGTGTGTTTGTGTGTGTGTGTGTGTTGGTTGTGTAGAAGTCCTGTGCGTTTGTGTTTGTTGTGTAGAAGTCCTGTGTGTTTGTGTGTGTGTGTGTGTTGGTTGTGTAGAAGTCCTGTGCGTTTGTGTTTGTTGTGTAGAAGTCCTGTGTGTTTGTGTGTGTGTGTGTTGGTTGTGTAGAAGTCCTGTGTGTTTGTGTCTGTTGTGTAGAAGTCCTGTGTGTTTGTATCTGTTGTGTAGAAGTCCTGTGTGTTTGTGTTGGTTGTGTAGAAGTCCTGTGTGTTTGTATCTGTTGTGTAGAAGTCCTGTGTGTTTGTGTTGGTTGTGTAGAAGTCCTGTGTGTTTGTGTTGGTTGTGTAGAAGTCCTGTGTGTTTGTATCTGTTGTGTAGAAGTCCTGTGTGTTTGTATCTGTTGTGTAGAAGTCCTGTGTGTTTGTATCTGTTGTGTAGTTGTGAAGTCCTGTGTTTGTATCTGTTGTGTAGTTGTGAAGTCCTGTGTTTGTATCTGTTGTGTAGAAGTCCTGTGTGTATCTGTTGTGTAGAAGTCCTGTGTGTTTGTTGTGTAGAAGTCCTGTGTGTTTGTATTTGTTGTGTAGAAGTCCTGTGTGTTTGTGTTGGTTGTGTAGAAGTCCTGTGTGTTTGTATCTGTTGTGTAGAAGTCCTGTGTGTTTGTATCTGTTGTGTAGAGGTCCTGTCTGTATCTGTTGTGTAGAAGTCCTGTGTGTTTGTGTTGGTTGTGTAGAAGTCCTGTGTGTTTGTGTTGGTTGTGTAGAAGTCCTGTGTGTTTGTATCGGTTGTGTAGAAGTCCTGTGTGTGTTTGTATCGGTTGTGTAGAAGTCCTGTGTGTTTGTATCGTGTAAAAAGTCCTGTGTGTTTGTATCGTGTAGTCCTGTGTGTTTGTATCTGTTGTGTAGAAGTCCTGTGTGTTTGTGTCTGTTGTGTAGAAGTCCTGTGTGTTTTATTTGTTGTTAGAAGTCCTGTGTATCTGTTGTGTAGAAGTCCTGTGTTTGTTGTGTAGAAGTCTGTGTGTTTGTATTTGTTGTGTAGAAGTCCTGTGTGTTTGTGTTGGTTGTGTAGGTCCTGTGTGTTTGTATCTGTTGTGTAAGTCCTGTGTTTTGTATCTGTTGTGTAGAGGTCCTGTCTGTATCTGTTTGTAGAAGTCCTGTGTGTTTGTGTTGTTGTTAGAAGTCCTGTGTGTTTGTGTTGTTGTGTAGAAGTCCTGTGTGTTTTGTATCGTTGTGTAGAAGTCCTGTGTGTTTGTATCGTTGTGTAGAAGTCCTGTGTGTTTGTATCGGTTGTGTAGAAGTCCTGTGTGTATCTGTTGTGTAGAAGTCCTGTTGTTTGTTTGTGTAGGTCCTGTGTTTGTTTGGTTGTGTAGAAGTCCTGTGTGTTTGTGTTGTTGTGTAGAAGTCCTGTGTGTTTGTTTTGTGTTTGTATCGGTTGTATAGAAGTCCTGTGTGTTTGTATCTGTTGTGTAGAAGTCCTGTGTGTTTGTATCTGTTGTGTAGAAGTCCTGTGTGTTTGTGTCTGTTGTGTAGAAGTCCTGTGTGTTTGTATCGGTTGTGTAGAAGTCCTGTGTGTTTGTGTGTGTGTTTGTATCTGTTGTGTAGAAGTCCTGTATGTTTGTATTGGATTTGTGTGGAACATGAAGCAGCTGGATATCATTACACTGTTATCTGGTGAAGAAGTGTTGAAGTGGGGATGTTGGGGAAACAGATGGACCGTGTGGAAGTGAAAGTGAGGGCAGTTGATGGTGATCCACACAGTAAGGTAGTAAACAGTGCAGTATGTCTGAATACTACACCACTATACTCACTGCTCCTGGAAGCTGGTGTGTTCTTATGACTGGAGGTGTGTGGATACTGATGCTGGGGTCTGCTATCGCTCCACTACTGTGTTCATTTACTCGTAGTCGTACTCATAAACATGCCCTGATACCATCGTCTTATACCACGTGACACGTGTGGACGCTGTTCTGCTAATAAACAGACGACCTTATGACCTTGATTCAGTTCAGTTTGATTTATAGAACACTTTTAACAGTGGACATCGTCCCAAAGCAGCGTTACACAAATATAAACATTCAGGATCTAGATTTTAAATGTATCAATTTATCTCTAATTTCTCCTCCGTGCTGCTGAGATCTGGACTGTGATTGGTCAGGAGGTGATGAGTTCTCTAGAACAGCAGCTCTGACAGTAGCGCAGGTTTATATTAACGCACTCGCTCTAATACCTTATCGTTTCTATAGTAACAGCTCCACATAGACAGATTTATGGAAGGAGTCTCCAGTGTCAGTGCTGTGTAACAGTCAGAGGTAAAGCTGTAACTTGAAGTTTCCCAAATCTTCATCACAGAGGAGTTTACACTTCTGTACTGTTTCTCACGAACACACACACTGAATTGCAGTAAATTGCAGGTTTAATGATCAAATGTAGCTGTGAGTGTGTTTCTCTCTCCTGCTTTCTTCTCCACCTGTGCAGTACTGATGGTGGTGTTGTGTCTCCTCAGACATGCAGTCCTGCAGCATTCACCACTGTGTCCTGCTCTTACTCACCCTCACATTCACCACTGGTAAGTGTCCTTCACTCTCACTGTACACTCTCACTGTACACTCTCACTGTACACTCTCACTATCACTGTACACTCTCACTCTCACTGTACACTCTCACTGTACACTCTCACTCACTGTACACTCTCACTGTACACTCTCACTGTACACTCTCACTCTCACTGTACACTCTCACTGTACACTCTCACTCTCACTGTACACTCTCACTCTCACTGTACACTCTCACTGTACACTCTCACTGTACACTCTCACTCTCACTCACAACATCTACTACCACTGTACACACTCACTGTACACTCACTGTACACTCTCCCCCCTTGTACACTCTCCTGTACAACTTTCACTGTACACTCTCACTCTCACTGTACACTCTCACTGTACACTGTACACTCTCACTGTACACTCTCACTGTACACTGTACACTCTCACTGTACACCTCTCACTGTACACTCTCGTACACTCTCACTGTACACTCTCACTGTACACTCACTGTACACTTCCCTCACTCACTGTACACTCTACTGTACACTCTCACTCACTGTACACTCTCACTGTACACCTCACTCTCACTGTACACTACCACTGTACACTCTCACTCCTCTCACTGTACACTCTCACTGTACACTCTCACTGTACACTCTCACTCTCACTGTACACTCTCACTGTACACTCTCACTGTACACTCTCAGTACACTCTCACTGCAGTGTCACATTAAATATCACTACAGCGTGTGATGAGTGTTTAGGAATCTTAGTGCACTTCACGTGGTTTGGGACACAGCCCTGAATGTTCTCTGTATGTGTTTTTACACCTGCAGCAGTCAGATTAATCCACACGGTGGAAAAGAGCGCAGTGCTATCACTTTATTCTTCAATTTAAATCTAAACTCATCTTCATAGTTTTGGTCTCGACATAAAGGGTTTATTCTCTCTTTCAGCTCCTGTAGCAGATGCTGACTGTCCTACACTGGCGAAGCTTCATCAGCGTGTGACTCTCCCATGTAAACATAAATGTTCTGGTGAGACCAAATGGACCTTGTACGATACTCGAGATGTTGTCTTCGCTCGGTGTGATCAGACATCATGCAGCTCAGTGGTGAAGGGATATGAAATGTCTCATGATCAGTACAAGAAGGGAGATTTCTCTCTCACCATCACTTCAGCTGAATACAGTATGAGGAACACGTACGTGTGTGAGTGTCGCAGCAGTGACTACTCTACTGTGCGTCTCAGCATTGAGAGTAAGTGTCTTTATCTCTTCTACTGCTGATAAAACATTCAGTCTGAATTATTGGGTCACATTCAGAGTTAAGAGCACAGTTAGGATTTAATCCTGAAATTCCACACATCAGTATTCAGAACTCAGACGGAACTACACACTTCACACTGTTCAGAAGTCAGGTGAGAGTCACGCATGCAGGGGCGGAGTTTATCTAAAACAGAGGCTTTATTTAGCACAGAGCTCGTCAGAGGTGACGTCTTCATTAGAGACACTGTTCATTATTCATTCAATTATGGATTCACTTCAAAATCAAACTGATCCAAATGAAAGTGTAAAGAAGGTCCAGTTTTCTTTACAGGAGAGCGCATCGCATTCCCACAAACACTGAGATTATTTGATTCATTCAGCACATCAACATAGTGAATTACAGAGAGATCAGATCTCCTCCGTCTCTCTCTACAGTTTCATCTCCTCCATTTAGTGTCTCGTAGCTTCATGAAGTCCTGCTGTTGGAGCACAACATCAAACACACTTCTTTACTTCATCATTTAAAATGCTGCTTTTATTAGTGTTTCATCAAACCGGTGATTAATGTGATCATTACAGCTAGTGCTACTCGTTCACACACACACACAGTGGGGTCAGAAAGTATTCACACCCCTGCACTTGTGGCACACGTTATTGTGTTGTGGATTTGATGTTGAACGGATAGAATTGAGATTTTTACCCATCAGTCAACACTTCATCTCCCGTAATGATGAAGTGCAACATGTTTTTAAACATTCATTACAAATCTAAACCTGAAATCTCTTCATTTTTAAATCGTCTCTCACTTTCACATCGTATTCCATTCTACAGCAAAGTAAACACACCCCTTCCTTCTTCACTCCACATTCTGTGTTCTGATCTCTGGAGGTGTGAACTACACGCAGGTGATTTTAATCATCTGAGCATTAGAGCTGGAAACTCCACTGAAGCAGCTGCGAACCCGACTCTGAATACCAGCAACTTTCCCCCACGTAAACACTGACGTGACCTTTGACCTTTAGTTGTGGACTCTGAATAAATACAGCTGAATGTGTTTCTCCTCAGCCGTGTTCTCAGCAGTTCAGGTGAAGCATGATGGAGATCTGATCCTGGATCTGTCCGTACCAGAGCCAGTGGAGGTGATTTATACAAGCAGTGATTCAGCTGTTGGTGAACAGATCTGTAACGTGACTCAACACTCACTACAGTGTAAAGCTGAATACACACACAGAACATCACTCAGTTACCCAGAGCTCACACTGAGAGACGTGACGTACAGTGATAGTGGACGTTACACCATCCGGGACACGGAGAATAAAGAAGACATTCGTGTGTACGCCGTCTCTGTGACAGGTACGTCTCAGTGTGATGTGTAATGAAGGGCTGAAACACTGAATTATGGGAAACGTTATATATACGGTGGTGTTCAGCGTTCTTAAAGAATTCCACACCGATCTGCATGAATGTGTTTGTGGTGTTTACGTTATTAGGCAGCACTCGGAGGATTCAGGAGAACATTTACTCCGTCATTTTCAGCATTTTATTGAGAAGTAGCTCTTTAACCTGTGAACCTTTACAGAGGTCGAATCTAGAACCTTCTCTCTAGAGGAACTCTAAAAGGAGAACTCCACCCTGAACAGCTGAGATCTTCAGAGAGAAACTCCTGCTGTTGTGTGTTTAGGAGCAAACAGTGAAACCTGACCGTTATCACTCATGTTTTACACTCCACTGTAACTGTACTAGCAATAACATCGTCCTCCACACACACACTCTCATTACTACTCTGTGTGTGTGTGTGTGTGTGTGTGTGTGTGTGTGTGTGTGTTGTAGGGTTAACTAAGGGGATGACTGCACTGATAGTGCTGCTGGTGCTGGTGGTGGTGCTGGTGATCAGTGGAGTGATAATATACAAATGGAGAGAAGCTGAGAAGAAGCGCAGAGCAGCTGAGGAGAAGTGCAGAGCAGCTGAGGAGAAGTGCAGAGCAGCTGAGGAGAACTGCAGAGCAGCTGAGGAGAACTGCAGAGCTGAGGAGGAGCGCAGAGCAGCTGTGGAGAAGCGGAGAGCAGCTGTGGAGAAGTGGAGAGCAGCTGTGGAGAAGTGGAGAGCAGCTGTGGAGGAGTGGAGAAAAACTGTGAAGAAGCTCCGAGCAGCTGAGGAGGAGCTCAGACCATTTGTGAATGAGCGCAGAGTAGCTGAGGAGAAGCGCAGAGTAGCTGAGGAGGAGCGCAGAGTAGCTGAGGAGGAGCGCAGAGTAGCTGAAGAGGAGCGCAGAGTAGCTGAAGAGGAGCGCAGAGAGGTAAGAGTGTGTGTAACAGAAGTCATGTAATAAGAATGTAATGATTGTTATTAATGATCTAACGTTGCATTAGATCAGAACATCTCCCACATCCTTTTAAACACGCCCTGTATTTTATTTCTCTGTGTGTAAAAGAGCGAGTGTTTCCTGGAGCGTCTTTATTCTGAAGAAAAAACACAAAGCCTCTTTTCCCACAGGATCTAAACCACAATCACACAGACGTTTTCCATACGAGCGTCCATCACACACTCACTGACCATTTTATTCAGCCTGGGGTCTTTGTAGGATGGACTCCAGCAGGTGTTGGAAACGTTCCTCTGAGGTTCTGCTCCATGGTGATATCATGATCACATCATAATTCCTGCAGATGTGTCAGCTGCACACTCGTGCTGTGGATCTCCTGCTGGAGCACATCATAAAGCTTCTCTATTGGAGTCAGATCTGCTGGCTGGGGAGGACGGTGAAGTTCCCTCAACTCATCATGGTGTTCATGGAACTGGTTTGACGTGACTTGTGCAGTGAGACGTGGTGCATTATCGTGCTGGAAGTAGATGTTAGAAGATGTTAGAAGATGCTGAATCATGTCTGTAAAGCGATGCAGGAGATCAGCAACAACACTCAGACAGGCTGTCGTATTTAGACAATGCTCCACTGGTATTAAGAATGTGTGCAAGAAGACATTCCTCACAGCATTACAGAACCTCCACCAGCCTGACTCGTTCACACAGAGCAGACTGACTTCATGGATTCATGCTGTTGATGCTGAACTCCAACACTTCTGCATGTTACAGGAGAAATCGAGGCTTCATCAGACCTGGTGCTGTTTTTCCATCTGGTACCAACGACCACACCAGGGTTAAAGTCACAGAGATCAGACTTCACAGAGATCAGACTGTTTCTTCATTCTGGTGTTTGATGTGAACATGACCTGAAGCTCTAGTCCTGGATCTGCAGGATTTTATACTGCCACATGATTGGCTGGTCAGATGACTGTATGAGTGTGCAGGTGTTCCTATTAAAGTGTCCACATGTCCTCTCTCTCCTGTTCCTGCAGATGATCCCTGACAGTCAGCACCATGCTTCTTATTGTGAAGACTGGTTTATTATACAATCTGTTCCTTTCTTTACTGACAGAGAAACATCTCACTACAGTGTCCCTTTATCTTCATTTCTTCTCTTCTGTACAACTCACTCACACTCTTCTGTACAGTTCAGATCCATACACTCCCTCTACCTGTGTGTGTAACTGTGTAACTGTGTGTGTGTGTGTGTGTAACTGTGTAACTGTGTAACTGTGTGTGTGTGGGGAACTGTGTGTGTGTGTGTGTGTAACTGTGTGTGTGTAACTGTGTGTGTGTAACTGTGTGTGTAACTGTGTGTGTGTGTGTGTAACTGTGTGTGTGTGTGTAACTGTGTGTGTGTGTGTGTAACTGTGTGTGTGTAACTGTGTGTGTGTGTGTATACTAACTGTGTGTATGGTGTGTGTGTGTGTGTATGGGTGTGTACTGTGTGTGTGTGAGTGTGTAACTGTGTGTGTGTGTGTGTGTGTGTGTGTGTGTGTAACAGGTGGAGAATGAAATGAAAGCAGTATGTGGGAAGATTAGTGAACTGCTTCTGTTTGTTCGAGACAATAATCCAAGAGACCAGATTGAGAAGATGATTGAGGGTCTGGAACAGTGGTACAGAGAGAACAGAAAATATTCAGACCATGTCACATTGTTCTGCAACCAAAAGAGAACAGAAGAGGAATTCTGGAAAAGTTTCTATGGAAAAACACAGGAGGATTCTGAATCAGAACAGGTATGTGGTGTGTGTGTGTGTGTGTACTGA
>CM022773.1:22874188-22876688 GCA_012411365.1 Ameiurus melas
TGTGTGTGTACTGTGTGTGTGTTGTGTTTTGTTGTGTGTGTTGTGTGTACTGACTGTATGTATGGTGTGTGTGTGTGTGTCTGACTGTATGTATGGTGTGTGTGTGTGTGTTTGTACTGTCTATGTATGGTGTGTGTGTGTACTGACTGTATGTATGGTGTGTGTGTGTGTGTGTGTGTACTGCTGTGTTTATGGTGTGTGTGTGTGTGTGTGTGTGTGTGTGTGTACTGACTGTATGTATGGTGTGTGTGTGTGTGTACTCTGTATGTATGGTGTGTGTGTGTGTGTATACTACTGTATGGTGTGTGTGTGTATACTACTGTATGTATGGTGTTTGTGTGTGTGTGTGTGTTATATTACTAACTGTATGCATGGTTGTGTGTGTGTGTGTGTGTGTGTGTGTACTGACTGTATGTATGGTGTGTGTGTGTGTACACTGACTGTATATATGTGTGTGTGTGTGTGTGTGTGTGTACTGACTATGTATGGTGTGTGTGTGTTTGTACTGACTGTATGTTGGTGTGTGTGTGTGTGTGTACTGACTGTATGTATGGTGTTGTGTGTGTGTGTGTATATATACTAACTGTATGCATGGTGTGTGTGTGTGTGTGTGTGTGTGTGTGTGTGTGTTTTACTGACTATGTATGGTGTGTGTGTGTGTGTGTATACTAACTGTATGTATGGTGTGTGTGTCGTATATGTGTATACTAACACTATGTATGGTGTGTGTGTGTGTGTGTGTGTGTGTGTGTTACTAACTGTATGTTGTGTGTGTGTGTGTGTGTCGTGTGTGTATACTAACTGTATGTATGGTGTGTGTGTGTGGTGTGTGTGTGTGTGTATACTAACTGTATGTATGGTGTGTGTGTGTGTTTACTGATTGTGTGTGTGTGTGTGTGTGTGTGTATACTAACTGTATGTATGGTGTGTCTGTGTGTGTGTACTGACTGTATGTATGGTGTGTGTGTGTGTGTATACTGACTGTATGTATGGTGTGTGTGTGTGTGTGTGTGTACTGACTGTATGTATGGTGTGTGTGTGTGTGTTTGTACTGTCTATGTATGGTGTGTGTGTGTGTACTGACTGTATGTATGGTGTGTGTGTGTGTGTGTGTGTACTGACTGTGTTTATGGTGTGTGTGTGTGTGTGTGTGTGTGTGTGTGTTACTGACTGTATGTATGGTGTGTGTGTGTGTGCTTACTGTATGTATGGTGTGTGTGTGTGTGTGTATACTAACTGTATGTATGGTGTGTGTGTGTACTCTGTATGTATGGTGTTTGTGTGTGTGTGTGTTATATATACTAACTGTCATGGTGTGTGTGTGTGTGTGTGTGTGTGTGTACTGACTGTATGTATGGTGTGTGTGTGTGTACACTGACTGTATGAATGGTGTGTGTGTGTGTGTGTGTGTACTGACTGTATGTATGGTGTGTGTGTGTGTTTGTACTGACTGTATGTATGGTGTGTGTGTGTGTGTGTACTGACTGTATGTATGGTGTTTGTGTGTGTGTGTGTATATATACTAACTGTATGCATGGTGTGTGTGTGTGTGTGTGTGTGTGTGTGTGTGTGTGTGTGTACTGACTATGTATGGTGTGTGTGTGTGTGTGTGTATACTAACTGTATGTATGGTGTGTGTGTGCGTATATGTGTATCTAACACTATGTATGGTGTGTGTGTGTGTGTGTGTGTGTGTGTGTGTATACAACTGTGTGTCTGGTGTGTGTGTGTGTGTGTGCGTGTGTGTGATACTACCGTATGTATGGTGTGTGTGTGTGGTGTGTGTGTGTGTGTATACTAACTGTATGTATGGTGTGTGTGTGTGTTTACTGTTGTGTGTGTGTGTCGTGTGTGTGTATACTAACTGTATGTATGGTGTGTCTGTGTGTGTGTACTGACTGTATGTATGGTGTGTGTGTGTGTGTATACTGCTGTGTATGGTGTGTGTGTGCGTGTATACTGACTGTATGTGTGTGTGTGTGTGTGTGCGTGTATGACTGTATGTATGGTGTGTGTGTGTGTGTGTATACTGACTGTATGTATGGTGTGTGTGTGTGTGTGTATACTGACTGTATGTATGGTGTGTGTGTGTGTGTGTGTGTGTGTGTTACTGACTGTGTATGGTGTGTGTGTGTGTGTGTGTGTGTGTGTGTGTGTATACTGACTGTATGTATGGTGTGTGTGTGTGCGTGTGTATACCTGTATGTATGGTTGTGTGTGTGTGTGTGTGTGTGTGTACTGACTGTATGTATGGTGTGTGTGTGTGTGTGTGCGTGTGTATACTGACTGTATGTATGGTGTGTGTGTGTGTGTGTATACTGACGTGTATGGTGTGTGTGCGTATTGTGTATACTGACTGTATGTATGGTGTGTGTGTGTGTGTGTGTACTGACTGTGTTATGGTGTGTGTGTGTGTGTATGTGTACTGACTGTATGTATGGTGTGGGTGTGTGTGTGTGTATACTGACTGTTGTATGTTGTGTGTGTATACTAACTGTAT
>CM022773.1:22880849-22883349 GCA_012411365.1 Ameiurus melas
ACCGTATACTACACACCTGCGTGTATCCCCCACACCTATACCATCCACCCCCACCCCCTGTTACTCTATACACTTAACACACACACCCCACACACTAACACACACACACACATAAATACTACACACACACACACACTATACACACACATACATACACGTATACACACCACACACATACACACACACCACCGCTATACACACGGTATACACACACACCATACACACACGTATACACACACACGTATACACACACACCATAAACACTATACACGTTACCTTCTCGTACACACACACGTACCACACACATACACACACACACTATACACACACCATACTTACACATACACACACAGTACACACACACACTATACATACTTTACACGGTAACAAACACACACACACAGATACCACACACACACCTATACACACACACACACACATACACAACACACAAGTATACACAAACACACACAACACAATACAACTACCACGTATACACACACCTACACACTATACACAAACACACACACAATACCACACAGTATACAAACACAAATACACAAACACACACACATGTATACAACACACACACATACACAAACACACACACACACCACACACAAACACACACACAGTATACACAAACACACACACCAGATACACCACTACACACGAACACACACCACCCATTAACACCACACAAATAACCCGTATACACACACACACACAATACACACACTCTACATCACAGCGGTATCACACACAGTATACACACCACATTATACTACACGTATACACCACACACACACACCTCTACATACAAACACCACAGCATGTATATATACCACCTTGCCGTTACGCTGCATACATACACCCGTATACACACACTCACACACACGTATACACACATGCACATTATACACACACATACACGTATACACACACAACATTATACACAACTGCGTATACACACACGTATACACACACACATACACACACGTACACACACATGTATACACTACACATTATACATACACACACACCGTACATACACACACGTATACATACACACACACGTATACATACACACACGTATACACACACACATATACGTATACACACACACGTACGTATACACAAAACGTATACACACACACACACTATACATACACACCCCCCCCATATAAGTTATACACACACACGCATTACACACACGTATATACGCACAGCACTGTATACACACACGTATACACACACCATTATACATACACACACACACGTATACATACACACACACCACGCGTGTATATACACACACACACGCAGCGTGTATACACGCACACGTATACACACGCCTAGTACATACACACATTATACACACACTCACACACACGCATTATACACCAGTATATAAACATACACACACACACCCACACACATGTATACATACACACACCGTATTAAACACACACACAGTATACATACACACACACACATATACACACAAGTATACACACCACACACGTACCGTACACACACTACATACATACACACTGCATTATACATACTACACACACAGTATATACACACACACATGTATACATGCACATGTATACCGTATCTATACACGTATACACACACACACACATACATACACACACACACGTATACACACATATACACACACACGATATACACCCATATACACACCACACACGTATACACATATACACACACACCGTACACACACACACACACGTATACACACCATTATACACACACGTATACACATACACGTATACACACACACACACGTATACACATACACACCACATGTATACACACACACACACACGTATACACATACACACAACACGTATACATAAACACGTATACACACGTGTACATACACACACACACACACACTGTATACACACACATATACACTACACACACAAGTTATACACACACAGTGTATACACACATACACATATACACACACACATATACACACACACATATACATACACACGTGCATTACCGCGTATACACATACAGTTATTGATTGTAAACGATGTTAATAAGTGTTGGAGATGTAATGTTCATGTCGTTATATTGATCTCGTCTTTCCTCACTGTGCAGGGATTATAATGCTGTAGAGTAATCCACACTGATCTAGAAGGGAATGATCGGATCGCTCTATCAGACATCACAGTCTGATCTCCTCTCAGTCTAACTCTCCCTCTCTCATTACAGAAGCAGATCAAATATGTGACCTTCGGGAATTTCTTTGGAGTTCTCGCTCTGTCTCAGTCCACACGCCTGCACAAGGTACACACACACACATCTACACACCTACACACACACACACACACACGAGAACACACACCAACATACACACCTACACATACACACGCATCTACACACACACCTACACACTACACACACACACACACACACACATCTATACACACACACACTACACACGTACACACACATC
>CM022773.1:22888349-22893349 GCA_012411365.1 Ameiurus melas
GGGAGTGTGGGTGTGTGATCACTCACGGGTGTAGAACATCACGTGACCATGTGATCTGTTAGAATGATGTGTTCAGGTTTCCCTGAAACGAAATGACACCCGAATCGGCGGTGACTCCTGAGTCAGTGTGTGAGTATGACACTCAGGACAGGATGAGCGATAAACCTGCTTTTATTCTGGTGCCCAGGCCGCTGAGGAGGAGGACGGCAGCGAGGACGAGGAGCTGGACGACGAGGCCATGATGAAGTTGGATGAAAACCTGGCGTCTCTGTTCGGAGAGCAGAAGAAGAAAGTGCAGGCCAAAAAGGACGAGAAGGAGCGGCTGCGCAAGGAGAAGACTCTCGTCCGGGACTTCAAGATTAAAGTACGGTCCCTGGTGTCTGAGTGCACTACTGAGAGCTGTTACTGGTGTGTAATACCGGAGTAACCCTGTGTGTGTGTGTGTATGTGTGTGTGTGTGTGTGTGTGTATATGTGTGTGTGTGTGTGTGTGTGTGTATGTGTGTGTGTGTGTGGTGTGTGTGCAGGTGCTCGACCTGCTGGACGTGTTCCTGTGTAAGCAGGGCAGCAGTGTGTTGGTGTTGGGGTTGGTGGAGCCGCTGCTCAGTGTGATCGAGAACTGCATGAGCTCCGAGAGCGGACAACACGAGCAGGACTTCCTGCGCCGAGCCGCACACGTCTTCAGGTGTGTGTGTGTGTGTGTGTGAGAGCATGTAGGTTTGTCATCAGCACCAGTGACTCATTGAGGTTCATTGTGTGTGTGTGTGTGTGTGTGTGTGTGTGTGTGTGTGTGTGTGTGACAGGAATCAGCTATGTCGTGGGAAGCATTACTGCAGAGAGGTCGAGGGCCGGGAGGCGGAGCTTCATGACATGCTGGAGCGTCTGATTGGTCGAGCACAGAAACTGTCGGAGTCGTCGGTGGCGCTGTATTACTTCAGGTGAGACGCTGATTAACCCTGACTCATCCTCTCAACTGCTCACTACAGCAGAACTGTACTAATCATAACACTCCCTACTCCCTGCTTCCTACAACATATCCCCTAATCCCTACAACATATCCCCTAATCCCTGCTCCCTAATCCCTACTTCCTAATCCCTGCTCCCTAATCCCTACGTCCTAATCCCTGCTCCCTAATCCCTACTTCCTAATCCCTACTCCCTACAACATATCTCCTAATCCCTGCTCCCTAATCCCTACAATATATCCTCTAATCCCTACAACATATCCCCTAATCCCTGCTCCCTAATCCCGACAATATATCCCCTAATCCCTACAACATATTTCCTAATCTCAACATCCCATATCCCTGCTCCTAATCCCTGCTCCCTACAACCTTATCCCTAATCCCTTACAACTATCCTACTCCCTAACCTCTTCCTGCTCCTAATCCTACTCCTACAACATATCCCCTAATCCCTGCTCCCTAATCCCTGCTTCCTACAACATATCCCCTAATCCCTACAACATATCCCCTAATCCCTGCTCCCTAATCCCTACAATATATCCTCTAATCCCTACAACATATCCCCTAATCCTAATCCCTACTCCCTACAACATATCCCCTAATCCCTACAACATATCCCCTAATCCCTGCTCCCTAATCCCTACTCCCTACAACATATCCCCTAATCCGTGTGTGTGTTTCAGTGCTGCACTCTACCTGGTTAAAGTTTTGAGAGGTGTGACGACGGACACAGACTCCAAACACACAGCTGAGGTATGTCTCTCTCTCACACACACACACACACACTGTTAACACTAATTAGTGTGTGTTATGGTCATATTGGTGTGCTGATATATATGTATCTGTGTGTGTGCAGCAGAGGATGATGGGTAAAGTGGACGTGGAGAGAGTAACATCGTGTTTCAGAGAAGCGCTCAGTTCTTTTATGACGCGACGGAAAAGTCCCCTGACTGGAGACATGTTTATTGAGCTGTTCAACAGGTTCCCCGTAAGTACACACACACACACACACACACACACACACACATTACCGTGCTGTATTACATGCACATCCCACACTAAACAAGACCATGCTTACATTCCATAACACTGAGTCATTTAGTGAGAGTCGTATTACAGGAGTCATTTCAGAGTTACAGAATGAGCTGGTGTTAAACACACCGTGTGTGTGTGTGTGTGTGTGTGTGTGTGTGGGTGTGTTTATAGGTTCTGTGTGCGAATCTGTTGGACACAGCGGTGGAAAACATCATGGGCGGAGTCAGAGAACACCAACAGGTACAGAAGTTATTTGTATTAAACGCGCTGGTATTTAAAGAGTGTATAAATAAAGTTTATTATCTGAGCGTTATGATCCAGTCTGGTACAGGTCTGAGTGGGCGGAGTTATGCAAATATCCACGCTTCCAAATTCACTGTTCGTCTGCATGTAATAAACTGTGTGTGTGTGTGTGTGTGTGTGTGTGTGTGTGTGTTCAGGGGCAGGCGTGTGTGCTGGTGCTCAGAGCCCTGCAGTGTAAGGAGGTGAAGCAGCTGATGACCGACACTCAGTGGACCGAAGTCTGTCAGAAAACCACAGAGCAGCTCACACAGGTAACACGCCCTAAATCACCATCTCTCACACCACCTCACCACCTCTCACACTCCACCTCTCACACCTCCTCACACCACCTCACACACCACCTCTCACACCACCTCGTACACAGCACCTAGTGCACTAGTGTGGGGAACAGAGTAAGTGCTCTCAGTGTAGGGGTTTACAGCTGTATCCCAATCCACCCCCTTATTCATTATATACACACTCTGAATGAGCAGATTATAATCTCCCCCTGCTTCAGTGACCTTACTGTGTGTGTGTGTGTGTGTGTGTGTGTGTGTGTGTGTGTGAATGTGTGTGTGTGTGTGTGTCTGTGTGTGTGTGTCTCTCTCAGACTCTGCAGAAGGTGGAGTGTAAAAACAAAGCGGTTTATGAGAAGACGGTGAAAGTGCTGGAGCTCGCTCGCTTCCTGATCAAAGCTGTTCACAATCAGGTACAGAACCATGATTTATCATCAGCACCATCTTTATCACTTTCTACACACCAGCAGGTCACACACACAGACACACACACACGCACACACACACACACACACACACACGGCGTGAGTTTGATCGTGTACAGATGTGTGCAGGTTATTAATCCAGTCCTTTATGGAACCTAACAGTCACACTCTTGTTTCCTGAGCAGAAGTTGGAGGTGAAGCTGGAAGATCTCCAGAACGTTCTGAGGTCCATGAACGCCGATGGGAGTCTGCAGAAGTCGGGGAGGCTGGAGGACACGTACTGGAGCGTCATGAAGCTGTTCGGCCTTCAGTGAGTCCAAGACTAACATAACGGATGTTCCATTAACAGTGTTGATCTCTCTCACACACACACACACACACACACACACACACACACACACACACACACACCCCGTACAGGCCTGAATCTGATCTCACCGGTGAATAAATAAACCTCTGCTTCAGACCGTCTGTTTCATTTCCACGCTTCTGTCATCGTCAGGAAGCCGAAGGTGGAGAAGGTGAAGAACGTGAGGGAGGAGGAGCCGACGGAGCAGGAGGAAGAGGAGGAGCCGAAGAAAAAGAAGAAAGGATTCCTTCCTGAGAGCAAGAAACGCAAAAACCGCAAGAAACCTGTGATACTGGAGGGTCAGGACACTACAGACACACCCACACCAAGAGGAGGAGGAGGAGGAGGAGGAGGAGAGGGGAAGAAGAAGAGAAGGAATAACAAAAAGAAGAGGAGCGAGTCAGAATCGCAGAATCAGCCTCCTGCTAAAAAACCCAAAGCTCAGCAGCCTGAGAGTAACGAGGAGCAGAAACCGAACCAGAAGAAGAAGAAGAAGAGGAAGAAGAAGGGTGCAGAGCGGAGCAGCGCTGAGTGAACTGATCGTACCGGAGGAGTGAAGGTGTAATCAGGAGGGTTTAGGTTTCTCTTCCACACCACAGTGATGAGGATCAGCGGTGACATCATCAACCCCGAGCTCCTGAGGGATTATTCACACTTATTCTCATGCTTATTTTTGTAAAAGAATAATAATAAGAAGAAGGATGTCATTAAAGACTTTTTACTGTAAAGTCAGAAATGTCATTAAACCTCTTTTATTGTACAGATCTGAAGGATGAAGGATCCGTTTTGTCTTAGAACATGTAATGTGAAGCTCAATCATAATCATCATAATAATAATAATAATAATAATAATAATACATGTCTGATGTTGGAGTGTAAATCTGATTCACACGGTCAGTCGCTTTACTCTGAACCTTTACCAAGAGAAAGGGCGAGTCTCTGATCAGATGGAGATCAACAGCAGACTGATGTTCCTTCAGAACCAGATTTTCTGGTCTACACGCTGAGCGCTGGCACAGGAGAAGCTCCAGTGACACCAGGTTTAACACGGTGTGTGTGTGTGTGTGTGTGTGTGTGTGTGTGTGTGTGTGTGTGTGTGTGAGATGGACAGGTGTGTTGTGAGTGAATCTCTTAACTCCTGTCTGGTTTTAGTGAAAATGTTCACAACTCACTGATACATGGTGTGTTTATATATAGATATATATATAGAGACAGAGGTAGATAGATAGAGATATATATATATATATAGAGAGAGAGATAGAAACCCTGTGATGATGACGTGTGACGTAATCTTAGGGGCGGGATTTAACCTGAACCTGAGAGAAACGCGCACGCGCTCCTGGTTAACGCTTCTAGAAACATCTGGAGAATGACGGCACGCGCGCCTGGTTAACGCGGGTTATAGAGACTTCCGGGAAACCCCCTGACGCGGGGTATAAATACTTCCACACACGCTGGAGCGCGGTCATGTTCCTCGCGTCTCGTCAGCTGTGGATCATCCGGACTTGTGGAGTGAGTTAGTTAATGATCTTAGTGCGCGCTCTTTGGTAAGTACAGTACTAACAGGATCTCTGCGCGCGCGTGCCTGTGTGTATATATATTATATAAAGTGTGGGTTTAGTTGAGGGTTGAGTTATACTGTATTGTTG
>CM022773.1:22895849-22935849 GCA_012411365.1 Ameiurus melas
AGTCGGGGACGTCGTCGTGGCTCAGTGTGATCGGACGTCCTGTAGCTCTGAGGGCGGTTCATCATCTCTCGCGGTCGTGCGAGGAGGGGAATCTGTCTCTCACCGTCCTCTGCAGCGGATTACAGTAGGCGTGGCTTCTACACCTGTCAGTGTGACGGCGAGGTGGTCTGTCACACGAGTCTTCACTTTGAGCGTAAGTGTCGGTGTGTAATAATGCTTTTATTTCTACACCGCTTTCTCAGTGATGAAGGGAAGGAGCTCCTCATCTTTCTCAGTATGAACTCTCCTTCTGTGTGATATCAGAATCTCGATTAAAAACAGCCCTGGAAATGAAACACAGCAGGTATTTCTGATGAGGAATGCTAAAGAGGTGGAAAGGGATTAAGAGTGTGTGTGTGTGTGTGTGTGTGTGTGTGTGTGTGTGTGTGTGTGTGTGTGTGTGTGTGTGTGTGTGTGTGTGTTTTTTTGTTTTTTTTTTTCTCTCCCCTCAGCTGTTGAGATGATGAAACGGTTCCATCCTGGTGATTCCCTTGTTCTGGATGTTCCGGTCCGTGAGCGGGTGGAGGTCACGGTACACCAGAGCGGAGGTGGGGGCCCGGCTGGTCCCGGTCAGTCGTGTGCGGTTGATGAGGTAGGTTGAAGTGCAGCCTGAGTACCAGAAGAGAGTGACGTTGAAATGCTCACTGGCTCTGACTGCGCTGAACGAGACTGAGAGCGGTGTGTACGCTCTGCGGGACACTGATAACGACGAGGTTATATCTACACACACACGCGCGCTCGCAGGTACGACGCCACACCGATCCGGGTCGAGTTCCCGGGTCACGCTGTTCATTATTATTATTTTCCTCATGTTTCGGTCACTAACACGTCTGCTTTCATCGTCACAGGAAGTGACCCGGACGACAACAACACGGTGCCTGTAAAAGGTACAGAGCTGTCACACACACCGTCCTGATGATCTGTTCAAGAAAGATTAGACACTGGGGTGGGAGACGTGTGGTCGAACAGGAAGTGAGCGTAACTCTGACTTCCTGTGAACTGTAAGCAGTGGGATGTGGTGAAAGGTAACAGTGATTACGTGTGTAGATAAATCCTCTGGTTTAAAAACAAAAAAAAAGTATAAGATCTAAAATGTGCTCTAGAGGTATTGGATCTTTACTCGAGATCAGACTCTAAAGTCTGATAACAGCCATACATTAACATTGTACACTAACACCATCACTGTTCATCACTCAGTAGTGTATCTGTGTGCTGATTTAGTTTGAACTGAATCTGATGGTGTGTGTAGCGATGCGTGCGTGTGTGTTTTGTGTGTGTGTGTTTGTGTGTGTGTGTTTGTGTGTGTGTGTGTGTGTGCGCAGGTACAGAGGACTGCTGGAATATAAAGCGTATATTTGTGTCCGAGTACAGAGGAGTGCTGGTGGGGTTCTTCCTGGCTCTGGGTGTGTTTGGACTTGTGTGGGTGGTGAAGATCCGCTGTTCTACCTGGAGGAAAGTGAGATGTTGGAGGGATGACCCCGATCACAGCGCGCCGCGTGTGAAGTTTAATCCTGTTCAAAACGTCGCGCTGTGCGAGTACGTGAATGATTAGTTATCGTTATGAAGGATAATAGCTTGAAGATTTCCCGTTAGGAGCCGTGCGGTATCCACGGTTACGGTTCAGCATTTCCCAGTGTCCCACGTGGTGGGTTTATACACACATTCTCTCTCTTCTGAGGCGGCCATGATGGATTTCAAACCCATTTATTGATGTGCTTCTTTCTGTATTGAATGTATTTATGATGAAGGGCGCACGGTGGCTTAATGGTTAGCACGTTCGCCTCACACCTCCAGGGTCCGGGGTTCGATTCCCGCCGGGGAATCGGGCGAGTGGACTGGGGAGTTTGCATGTTCTCCCCGTGCTGCGGGGGTTTCCTCCCCCAGTCCAAACACATGCATGGTAGGTTTATTGGCAGCTTGGTAAAGTGTCCGTAGTGTATGAATGGGTGTGTGTGTGTGTGTGATTGTGCCCTGCGATGGACTGGAACCCTGTCCAGGGTGTAACCCCGCCTTGTGCCCCATGCTCCCTGGGATAGACTCCAGGTTCCCCATGACCCTGAAGAAGGAGTAAGTGGTTGAAGATAGATGGATGTATTTATGATGGATGTATTTATGATGTATTTATGATGTATTTGAGCGTGTCCCTGCTGACCTGTGATCAGATGTTTATTTCTCCAGCACATGTACAGACCTCAGGTCGATCCAAACCAGTCAATGAGCCGAAACATGAATAAAAGGTGTGAGATAATCGAGTGTGTGAACACGGACGTAGAATAAACCGTGAACTCGGGAATCTGTGTTTATTCTCAGACATGTGACCAACGTTTATCGCTGTGAATGTGGAAAATCAAAACAAAGCCTGTTTATTTCATTCATAAAGCTATTTATATTCTTTACATATTTATTTATGTGTTAAATGATAATCATTTTCTATTTCTTTGTAATTTTCTAATCTGTAAATGTGAGGATAATAAAAGTCTCTCACACTGTTGAAGGTGTAAACTTTATTCACTTTCAGTCACTGTAATATTTTACTGACCCCTGTGTGACCTTCAGCATTGACCAGCTGAGAAGATAATCCCATCTCTTTTCAACCACTTCATAGATCCGGATTGTTCTTTATACAGATGTTTATATACAGATCTCATCGTCATCGTGTTCAGGCCAGTTCCTCATCAACCTGAATCCAATTCCTGGATCAGTACGAAGCACAACGCACATGTCTAATGCAGCTGTAAGAAACCGTTTGTGAACCCTTTGGAATGAACAGGGTTTTTGATTTGATTATCATGAACCGTGGACCGATCTTCATCTAAGTCACAATTCCAGACAAAACCAGTCTGATTAACTTAATGTCCCGATATCGAGGAGGAGTGGAAGATAGTACTGATAGTACTGCAGAGTGAACTCTACAGAGTGACTGGGGTAGTGATAGATTGTCTGATAGTTCCCACTGAATGAAGATGCCAACCGAGATCCAGGAGATCAGGAGGCTCATGAACTTCAAGCAGCAGCGCTGAAAATGAGAAGCTGGTATCTGGAACAGCCGCAGTTTAAAACCTCCACACAACTGCAGTTCCAGTGTTGTGTACAAGTTCTCACCAACCCCGTGATCTGAAATGATCTTCAGTGGGTTTTTACCTTTAGAGTCATAATGTATAAAGGTTTTTATTGCGAGACAGTTATTCAGTAAACAGAAGAAGAGATCTGTTAGTTGTGTACGAGTTCATTTCGTAATAGAACCGTGTTTGGCCTCGGTTACAGCTGGGATACGTCTGTGTCAGCGTTGCACATCTGGATCCTGATGGTTTTTTGTATTTCATAATCTTATAGCCAAAATCTGATAGAGCTCTGTAAGATTTGATGGAGCCTGAGCTGAACCAGCTGTGGGCTAAAATTCTGACCACTGCACAGTTACTATTATAAATTATTTACAAAATCAAGTATACTTACAACCAATTGGCCGGGTGCAGAGTAAAGTTCCACACGGAACCAGAGAGTGAGGAAAAGCAAGGTCCAAGTTTTATAGTTCCACCACACGAGATCCACACAGTTTGAGACGTCCCAAAAAGTGATCCGACACCAATTATTTATACAGATTTCTAAACCCAAACACCGATATGTTTAGAAATAGTTTTACAGAATACCTTTATGTACGCGAATCAACAATTTTGAGAGACCTTGTTGTCTCCTTGTTGTGGAGTCTACTGATCTCATAGACAGTTATCGTGCGGCCTTCGCCGTTCAGGGGACACTTATCTAGTAGGAGGAGCCCAGCTCCAATACCCATATAATATAATTGGCCAGAACATTTCATCCTTAAAAAATAACCTGTGTCAGTGTCAGTCCTGACTGGTTCATCATGAGCAGAGGATTCTCCACACCTTCACACACATTATGAGGAAGTTTCTTTCATATTTGTTCTACACTTTCTGTTTATAACGCTTGCGAATAGTTTACCCCCTTTACTTTACTCTATACCTTATAATATCCTTATAATATCCTTATAATATCCTTATATTGGGGCTGGATTTGGATCTGAACACTCGCTGCTGATATCACTATGCTACTCGATGTTCTTCACACCCCCTCTGGAGATGTGGGGTTCCCCCACCTGTCAGATATAGAATCCAGTGAATTCCCAATAAAGTTACTACTTGTCCTTGTTCTCCCTGGTGTTTATGTCTTGTGTTTTTCATAAACAACACTCTCCAGCCTGAGCCTGGGCTGAACCACTTTCGCAGTGTGTTTACGGCCGTTGTCGTGTTGGACGGTGAATCTTTGCCCCAGTCTCAGATCTTTTACAGACTGGAACAAGTCTGTTTTTTCAGGTTTGTCCTCCATCCACCTTGTCCTCGACTCTGACCAGTTTCCCAGCTGTAGGGTCTTCATGATACTGTGAGATCTTTTTATTGATATCACTCCTGTGATCCATAATTCAAGTCCATCAGCTCCACTAGTTACTGATTTCATCCCACGTCCCAGTCATGTTGATGATGTTAAAGACTTACGTGTCCTTGCTGTATTAGCTCTCTGAGTTCCTCTATCCCTGCAGCTCTGTCTGCACCTCTTACATTTACATTCAGGACTGCTTCAGTTCCCCTTCATTTCCATGTAAAGATTTTATACTGTTTATCATTATATATATACACTGTGTGTCTGTGTGTGTGTGTGTGTGTGTGTGTGTATATATATATATAAAACTGTGGTGCTGTAACACAAAGGCACAGGTACAGTAAGTTCTGAATAAACAACCGTGTGAATAGGAAGGGATTTCAGACAGAGAAGAAGGTATTTGTTTGTTTAGATCTGCAGTGTTTATTTCTGACTGGGTTTACAGTGCAGTTACTGCCCCTGTTCGGTAGATGGCGCACTGGTTGAGAAACGCCACACTGTCGAGCGGAAGCCGAAGGAAAGAAAAGCGGAAGTTGGTGTAGTTCTGACAGAGCTAAAATAAGTCGGTGAGTTACTATGAGAGCGGGAGCAGTGTGGTTCTCAGCGCGCGGTTCCGGTGGGGTGTGAGAGTCTCAGTAATCGGACGGTGATCTAATCCTCCGCTGCTTCAGTAAACGTGTAGCGGTGATGGCGGAGAACGCGGAGGGGTTTGACCGGGCTCCCGGTGCGGGGCGGGCCCGGGGGAAGGCGAGCGGGCCTGGGCACGGAGACAGCAGCAGACCCCGAGAGCCGGAGCTCGCGGACGGAGAGGCGCTGTTTACCCACTGTCAGCCGCTCCGACAGCCGCGGACTCCTGGACCGAGTCCTGGACCGACCTCGGAGAGCCCCGGTACCTCCACTTCCTCTTCACCTTCCTCCTCCTCTTCTTCTTTCTCTTCCTCCTCCTCTTCTTCTTTCTCTTCCTCCTCCTCTTCTTCTTTCTCTTCCTCCTCCTCTTCTTCCTCCCCTCCTCCTCCTCCTCCTCCTCCTCTTCCTTCCCTCCCTCCTCCCTCCTCCTCCTCTTCTTCCTCCCTCCTCCTCCCTCCTCCTCCTCCTCTTCTTCTTCCTCTTCTTCCTCTTCCTACTCCTCCTTCTCCTCTTCTGCCTCCTCCTCCTCTACTTCCCCTCCCTCCTCTTCCTCCTGTTCCTCTTCTTCCTCTTCATCACACCTGACACTTTACACAGTTTATTCACCCTGTGTGTGTGTGTGAGAGAGAGAGAGAGAGAGAGAGAGAAAGGGAGAGAAAGAAAGAGAGAGGGAGAGAGAAAGAAAGAAAAAGAGGGAGAGAATGTGAGGGAGGGAGAGAGAAAGAGAGAGAGAGAGAAAGAAAGACATTGAAAGAGAGGGAGAGAAAGAAAAAGAGGGAGGGAGAGTGGGAGAAAGAGAGGGAGAGATTGAAAGAGGGAGGGAGAGAGAGAGAAAGAGAGGGAGAGATTTAAGGAGAGGGAGAAAGAAAGACAGGGAAAGAGAAAGAGGGAGAGAGAGAAAGAAAGAGAGAGAGAGAGAGAGAGAGAAAGAGAGAGAGAAGGTGAGGGAGGGAGAGTGGGAGAAAGAGAGGGAGAGATAGAAAGAGGGAGAGAGAGAAAGAAAGACAGGGAAAGAGGGAGAGAAGGTGAGGGAGGGAGAGTGGGAGAAAGAGAGGGAGAGATAGAAAGAGGGAGAGAGAGAAAGAAAGACAGAGAAAGTGAAAGAGAGGGAGAGAAAGAAAAGAGGGGTGAGGGAGGGAGAGAGAGATTGAAGGAGAGGGAGAAAGACAGGAAGGAAAGAGGGGAGATGGAAAGGGGGGAAAGGAGAAAGAGATTGAAAGAGGGAGGAGAGATTGAAGGAGGGGAGAAGAAAGACAGGAAGAAAGAGAGAGAGAGAAAGAAGAGAGAGAGAGAGAAAGAGAGAAGGTGAGGGAGGGAGTGGGAGAAAGAGAGGGAGAGATAGAAAGAGGGAGAGAGAGAAAGAAAGAGCAGGGAAAGAGGGAGAGAGGGTGAGGGAGGGAGAGTGGGAGAAAGAGTGGGAGAGATAGAAAGAGGGAGAGAGAGAAAGAAAGACAGAGAAAGAAAGACAGGGAAAGAGAAAGGGAGAGAGAAAGAAAGACAGGGAAAGAGAAAGAAAGAGGGAGGGAGAGTGGGAGAAAGAGAGGGAGAGATAGAAAGCGGGAGAGAGAGAAAGAAAGACAGGGAAAGAGGGAGAGAGGGAGAGAAAGAAAAAGAGGGAGAGAGGGTGAGGGAGGGAGAGTGGGAGAAAGACAGGGAGAGAGAGAAAGAAAGACAGGGAAAGGGAGGGAGAGAGGGAGAAAGAGAGGGAGAGAGAGAAAGAGGGAGAGAGAGAAAGAAAGACAGGGAGAGAGAAAGAGGGAGAAAGAGAGGGAGAGATAGAAAGAGGGAGGGAGAGAAAGAAAGACAGGGAGAGAGAGAGAGAAAGAAAGAGAGGGAGAGATAGAAAGAGGGAGAGAGAAAGAAAGACAGGAGAGAGAGAGAGGGAGAGAGAGAGAGAGAAAGAAAGACAGGGAAAGAGAGAGAGAGAGAGAGAGAGAGAGAAAGGGAGAGAAAGAGGGAGGGAGAGAGGTGTTTGTGCTGAAGACATTCGGGTGTGGGATGGATGGATGGATGGATGGATGGATGGATGGATATGAGGTGATAGATCAGACGTGTTAAACAACTTAGAACATGATACATTTTGTGTCAGATCATCCAGTGTTTAGGTGATCAAAAGTATAGGAACAAATAGTCTTGAAGTAAATGGAAAAACATAACAGTGTGTGTTTATATATATATATATATATATGTGTGTGTGTATATAATGAATATATGTGTGTGTGTGTTGCAGCAGACAGCAGCAGGGTGTCCATGTCCTCCAGCTCGTCCGTCAGTAACAGCGGCGGTGCAGTAGTAAAGCCTCGGGCCGGGCCGAGCGCAGTGTACGAGTCCAGACTGTCAGCACACGCCCCCGAGTTCATCCCCTCCACCTACACACCTGTCCAGGTGAGACCTTCCAGCTGTGGTGCAGTCCGTTTATACTGCTCTGATCGGACGCCACGTGTTTATACTGCTCTGATCAGACTCCACGTGTTTATACTGCTCTGATCGGATTCCACGTGTTTATACTGCTCTGATCGGACGTCCACGTGTTTATACTGCTCTGATCGGACTCCACGTGTTTATACTGCTCTGATCGGACTCCACGTGCGTTTTATACTGCTCTGATCGGACTCCACGTGTTTATACTGCTCTGATCGGACTCCACGTGTTTATACTGCTCTGATCGGACTCCACGTGTTTATACTGCTCTGATCGGACTCCACGTGTTTATACTGCTCTGATCGGACGCCACGTGTTTATACTGCTCTGATCGGACTCCATGTGTTTATACTGCTCTGATCGGATAACACGTGCTTATACTGCTCTGATCGGACGCCACGTGTGTGTTTATACTGCTCTGATCGGATAACACGTGCTTATACTGCTCTGAGCGGACGCCACGTGCGTTTTAATACTGCTCTGATCGGACGACACGTGCGTTTATACTGCTCTGATCGGACGACACGTGCGTTTATACTGCTCTGATCGGACTCCACGTGTTTATACTGCTCGTCCGGACGCGCGTGCGTTTATACTGCTCTGATCGGACGACACGTGCGTTATACTGCTCTGATCGGACGCCACGTGTTTATACTGCTCTGATCGGACAACACGTGCGTTTATACTGCTCTGATCGGACGACGACGTTACGGTCGTGCCTCATTGACATGCAGCCACTGTCCAATCACAGAACTAAGCTAGGTTTGGGGGTGTGGCTATAATTGGACACGTGGCTCAAAGTGCTTCCACATTCCAACATTTTACACATTATTATTATTATTATTATTATTATTGTAATGTTACTTACGGTCGTGAAGTGTTGTATCATTACCCGTGTGTGTGTGTGTGTGTGTGTGTGTGTGTGTGTGTGTGTGTGTGTGTGTGTGTGTGTGTGTGTGTGATGAACACTGAAGGACGATGTGTATGAGGAGGACTGTTATGATGGTTACTACCCCGAGTTCTCCCTGGCGGATCTGGTACAGGACATCCTCAGCCACCTGAACTCGTCCCCCGGGTCGTTCGAGACAGATATCGGGAGCATCACGGCCACGCTGAACGACTGGGTGACCACCGAGGAGACGCTGCACGAGCTGGTGGAGCTCATCTTCTCACAGGTCTGTCGCCAAGATAGATCATCTCCCTCTCTCTCTCTCTCACACACACACACACACACACACACACACACACACACACCCCTGTACTAATCCCTCTTCCGGTGTTGTGTTACAGTCCACGTCGATGCCTAACTTCACCTACACTGGCGCTCGACTCTGTAACTTCCTGTCTCATCATCTGTCACTGAGTCCGGCCAGCGGAAACTTCCGGCAGCTGCTGCTCAAACGGTATCAATATTATTACTTTATTGTGATACACCTGTGTGTGTGTGTGGGCCTGTGTGTGTGTGGGGGGCCTGTGTGTGTGTGTGTGTGGGGCCTGTGTGTGTGTATGTGGGGGCCTGTGTGTGTGTTATGTGGGGGCCTGTGTGTGTGTGTTTGGGGCCTGTGTGTGTGTGTGTATGTGGGGGCCTGTGTGTGTGTTGGGGGCCTGTGTGTGTGTGTATGTGGGGCCTGTGTGTGTGTGGGGGGCCTGTGTGTGTGTGTGGGGCCTGTGTGTGTGTGTGGGGGCCTGTGTGTGTGTGTTGGGGCCTGTGTGTGTGTGTGTGTGGGGGCCTGTGTGGGGGTGGGGGGGGCCTGTGTGTGTGTATGTGGGGGCCTGTGTGTGTGTGTATGTGGGGCCTGTGTGTGTGTGTATGTGGGGGCCTGTGTGTGTGTTATGTGGGGGCCTGTGTGTGTGTGTGGGGGCCTGTGTGTGTGTGTTGTAGGGGCCTGTGTGTGTGTATGTGGGGGCCTGTGTGTGTGTGTGTGGGGGGCCTGTGTGTGTGTGTTATGTGGGGGGCCTGTGTGTGTGTGTATGTGGGGGCCTGTGTGTGTGTGTATGTGGGGGCCTGTGTGTGTGTGTTGTAGGGCCTGTGTGTGTGTTATGTGGGGGGCCTGTGTGTGTGTGTGTGTTGGGGCCTGTGTGTGTGTTGTATGTGGGGGCCTGTGTGTGTTGTATGTGGGGGCCTGTGTGTGTGTGTGGGGGCCTGTGTGTGTGTGTATGTGGGGGGCCTGTGTGTGTGGGGGCCTGTGTATAGGAGCCTGTGTGTAGGGACCTGACCAACACATAAAAACACAACACTCTGTCTCTTCACCTCTTCTGGAAGTCAGTTAGAGATGGTGTACAGTTACACTACTCGTACTGTTCTCTACTTGATCTCTCACTTTACTCGTGTTTCCTCTTTTATAAGTCGATTTGGATAAAAGTGTCGGTAAATGAATACCTGTGTGAGGAGTGTGATGCACTGTGCAGGCTACAGTACAAATAATTACGTGTGTGTGTGTGTGTGTGTGTGTGTGTGTGTGTGTGTGTGTGTGTGTGTGTGTGTGTGTGTGTGTGTGTGTGTGTGTGTGTGTGTGTGTATGTGTGTGTGTGTGTGTGTGTGTGTGTGTGTTGTGTGTGTGTGTGTGTGTGTGTGTGTGTGTGTAGGTGTCGCACTGAGTATGAACAGAGACAGCAGGCCCTGATGGGTGATGAGGAAACTCAGAAGAGGTTTCACACTTATGTTTTGTTTCTGGGAGAACTCTACCTAAACCTTGAGGTGTGTTTACACACACACTCGCTCACAGACACGCACTCCTATACACACACACGGACACATAAACACACTCACACACATACACTCGCACACATACACACCCAGAGTCAGAGGTAAATCTGTAACTCTCTCAGGTGAAGAGTGTGAAGGGAACCATGTGTCGGGCGGAGATCCTCCTCGGTGCCCTGAAGGACCTGATGGACACGCTGTTCTCTCAGCCCAAAGACAGGAACCTCATCTGTGCTGTCAAGCTGTTGAAGGTAACCACACCTACACCCACATCTACACCTACATCCACACCCACATCTACACCTACATCTACACCTACATCCACACCCACATCTACACCCACATCCACACCCACATCCACACCCACATCCACACCTACATCCACACCCACATCTACACCCACATCTACACCCACATCTACACCCACATCCACACCCACACCCACATCCACACCCACACCCACATCCACACCCACCTACATCCACCTACCCACATCTACATCACACCCACCACCCATCTACATCCACCCCACACCTACACCCACATCACTCACACCCACACCTACACCCACATCCACCCACCTACACCATCTACATCCACACCCACACTACACCCAATCTACACCTACCTACACCCCATCTACACACACCCATCTACACCCCATCTACACCCACATCTACACCTACCACACCTACACACTCATCCACCCCATCTACATCTACCCACCCCATCTACCCCAATCTACTACATCACACCCACATCTACCACATCCACCCACATCTACACCCACATCTACACCTACACCTACACCCACATCTACACCCACACCCACATCTACCCTACATCCACACCTACACCCACACCTACACCTACATCCACACCCACATCTACATCCACACCCACATCCACATCTACACCTACATCCACACCCACATCTACACCCACATCTACACCCACACCTACACTCACACCCACATCTACACCTACACCAAGCTCTATACCCACATCTGCACTCACACTCACACCCACATCTACACTCACACCAGCGTTACTGCAGGTCACAATGACCACACCCTCATACATGTCTCGGATCTGCATTCTGGAGTTGAGTCCTATTGCCCAGGTTCTGCTGGGAGTTCTATGTAATGCTGTAGACTACACTGTGTTTATACCCTCTACTGTCTGTAGTGTCAATATCTGAAACGGACATCACTGGGGTTTTAGTCCTGAATCTACAAAGTACAGATTATACTGTCCTCCTGAAGCGGAGGGAAAGTCAGTACAGATCGTACCGTCCTCCTGAAGCGGAGGGAAAGTCAGTACAGTGTGCAGAATGATTTATAAATAAAGAACCTGTTCACCCTTGTTACTGAGAAATCCGAGATCCAAAGTCCACCTGCGTATAAAGTGTCACGTAATATCTATATGAACACACCTGCAGACACCTGTTCCTGTGAGGCACCAGAGTGACCTAAACGTGCGTCATGGAGAGAGAGCTAACTCCAAACAAGTCCGGGACAAAGTTCTGGGTTTGGTTCTTCAGATGATCCCAAACTCCGTTCTTGATGAAATAAAGAAGGCCGTGAGGTTTAAAGTCAGTGATGAGGTGAAGAGGGGGATTAGTCAGAGAAGCACCCAAGAGGCCAAGGGTAACTCTGAACTCGATGCCACCACCACCACCGTGCTTCAGAGTTTTCAACCTCAAGCCTTGTGCCAAGGACCGAGGGTTTGATCAGATTCATTTTGATCTCCTCAGACCTGTGAACTTTTCACCACATGTTTACTGAGTCTCCAACAAACTCCACACAGCATTGGACCTGAATAATCACACTTCTGTTGAGTCCAGCTGTGTGGTGAGTCCAGCTGTGTGGTGAGTCTCTCATCAGCGTCACCCGTATGGACTGTGGATCTCTCCAGCTCCTTCAGAGTTAACTTTGGTCTCCTGTGACCCATTCACACCTGGCATTTGTGTGTGTGTGTGTGTGTGTGTGTGTGTGTGTGTAGCTCACAGGTTCAGTTCTGGAGGATGCGTGGAAGCAGAGAGGACAGTCCCACATGGACGAGCTGATCCAGAAAATCGAGGGCATCTTATTGGACGCTCAGTGTAGCCGGTGTGTGTGTGTGTGTGTGTGTGTGTGTTCCACTACGAGTAATACACTAGAACCCCTAATTATTGCGTTTGTAGTGCTTGATAGTATTTGTTTTATAGTGTGTGTGTGTGTGTGTGTGTGTGTGTGTGCGCAGTGATGTGAGACAGATGTTGTTGAAGCTGGTGGAGTTGAGATCCAGTAACTGGGGCAGAGTTCATGCAGCAGCGGCGTACGACGAGGCCACGCCCGACAACGACCCCAACTACTACATGGTGACCACACGACACACTCCATTCAAACACACTGAACTTTATTCAAACACACAAAACTATCACCGTTTACACCACATGCAGATCAGCTGTGTGTGTGTGTGTGTACATCAGAGATACAAACACACAGTACAGCTCAGCTTCTTCCTCAACACAGTTTGTAGTGTCAGACCTGGACAGGGGGCGTGGCCTAAAGTCTGATTTATTAGTTCAATGTGTTTGTGGTGATGGAGGTCTCTCTCTCTCTCTCTCTCTCTCTCTCTCTGTTTTCTGTCTGTCTCTGTCTCTCTCTCCTCAGAATGAACCCACTTTCTACACCGCAGATGGAACTCCGTTCACAGCTGCCGACCCAGGTGTGTGTGTCGGTGTGTGTGTGTGTGTGTTTCTGTGTCGGTGCGTGTATATGAGTGTGTGTGTGTGTGTGTGTGGTTTGTTCAAACTCCAATTGTGTGTGTTACAGAGTATTCGGAGAAATACCAGGAGATTTTAGAGCGAGAGGATTACTTCCCTGAGTTCTACGAGGAGAACGGAAATGAAAATGAAGCGTGAGTGTCTCTCTCTCTCTCTCTCTCTCTCTCTCACTTTGACTCTCAGCACTCATGGGGTTATTGTCCAGCAGGGGGCACCATGGTCATGTAAATCTGCTGTGTTTCACTTCACTCATTGGAGTGTTACTCCTCATGGAGAACTCATGTAGTGCAGTAGTTAGTGAATAGGGGGCGCTCTCCACTGCCTTCTTCCTGCTGTAAATGCACTACACGTCACAATACAGTGAAGGGAAAAAAGTATTTGATCCCCTGCTGATTTTGTACGTTTGCCCACTGATAAAGAAATGATCAGTCTATAATTTTAATGGTAGATTTATTTGAACAGTGAGAGACAGAATAACAACAAAAACATCCAGAAAAACGCATGTCACAAATGTTATTTCCCTCATTAAAATGCAAATCAATTTATAAGTATTTGACCCCTCTGCAAAACATGACTTAGTACTTGGTAATGACTTAGTAATAACTTTTCATTCTCAATGCCCTGGCTGAGGGAAGGAGGTTCTCACCCAAGATTTGACGGTACATGTCCCCGTCCATCGTCCCTTTGATGAGGTGAAGTTGTCCTGTCCCCTTAGCAGAAAAACACCCCCAAAGTGTTTCTCATCTGACCACAACACTTTCACCCAGATGTCCTCTGGTGGTCAGATGAGACCAAAATGGAGCTCTTTGGCATCAACTCAACTCGCCGTGTTTGGAGGAGGAGGAATGCTGCCTATGACCCCAAGAACACCATCCCCACCGTCAAACATGGAGGTGGAAACATTATGCTTTGGGGGTGTTTTTCTGCTAAGGGGACAGGACAAAATCAGCAGGGGATCAAATACTTTTTCCCCTCACTGTACATACACACTCTATATCGTGCACTGACATAATGCACCGTGTTCAGTAGGATCCATTCCTCACTACATTCTTTATAAATCCAGTATATGACTTAAAGACCTAAACACTGTAGTACACAATATGACCAGCGGGGGTCCATATGTGGTTCAGCTTCATTCTCCCTATAGAAGTGCACTAAATAGGGAATACAGGACATTACTTTATATTCTAAACAGTTCTGCAGTAACGGAGTCATTAGTTCATACTCTTCCACCCCGTGTAGTGCATGAATGATCCATTAGTAAACAGTGTGGGATTGATCTCTGTAGAGCCAGTGTATACACTAATCACAGTGCACACGTCCAATAAGAACCTGGCATTTGGGACGAAGTGTGCACTACCTGGGGTTGCTATGCTGTGCTCCATGTACACTAAAAACTACTGTGTGTGTGTGTGTGTGTGTGTGTGTGTGTGTGTGTGTGTGTGTGCGTGTGTGCGTGTGTGTGTTCAGGCTCGACAGTGAGGACGACGAGATGGAGCCGGAGATCGAGGAGGCGTATGAGAAGTTCTGTCTGGAGACTGAGAGACAGAAACCATGAGAACTTTCCAGTGCTGAAGCGTCGGTTCTCTCCGTCTCCGTGAGAACCCTGGCCACGTTTTACCTTCCTTTAACTTTAGATCATTACACATAAAGAGCACCGGGCTGGCTGTAGAGATTTCCTTCTGGCTGGAGTTTGTGTTGGCTCGCGGACGAGCGGGTCCTGGTTTGACGTTGTGGTGTGTGTGTTTAGGTTTGTGGAAGAGACGCGAGCGGTTTGCAGTGAGGTTTTATTTCTCCAGTGACGGACGTCTAACTGCTTCCTGTTAGAGAATAGAGAGAGGACGAAGGGAGGAGAGAGGGTGTGGCTTCTAGCAGCTTTGATGACAGAAGAGTTTTTTAAAAAGGAAGAAAAAAACCCAGATTTTCATTGTTTATTGTTTTCTTTGTTTGTTTTTGTCTGGTTCATTTGGAACCTTTTAAAGAGTTTTACAGATTTTGATGTGTGAGGGAACTTTAGATTCCTGAGTCCTGGAGTACAATCTCAGTTAAAGGTGGATTCAGGTGTGAGACTTTCAGCACTACACACACACACACACACACACACACACACACACACACACACAGAGGAATGTTTATTTTATTAGAGTATTGTACATATTATTTACTGCATCATTGGCCTGCAATAAATCTTTATAACAGCTCTGATTAGTCGTGACTCCTTTATCCTCTCTCTCAGAACTAATACATGCAGCAGACTTTATATAGCTGCCATTTTAAATGTTTACTATACAACATCTGTTTTACACTCTATACTCACACAGCAGGTATAATCACACACTATACTCACGCACTCTATACTCACACACCTGCCATTATCACACACTTCTATAATCACAAACTCTATAATCACACACTATACTCACGCACTATATAATCACACTCTATAATTATAATTCCCCAGGGCCTTATACTGAATTTCTAAGTGAATTTGCAGACGTTGTCTCAAACCTGGTTGTGTCTGTAAATAAAGCATTAATCGTCGGAGATTTTAATGTTCATTTTGATAACCTGGAGGACCCTCTGAGAACAGCGGTTGTGTCCATCTTAAATTCAGTAGGGATTAATCAGAACGTAATCGGACCTACTCATAATGGTGGTCACACTCTTGACCTCATACTAACATACGGACTAAGTATAGAAAATATTGTAATTTTTCCACAGTCTGAAGTTGTCTCAGACCATTATCTTATCTCATTCATAATCCATATTGATTATAATATCTCCACCTCGCCTCGCTACCGCGTTAAACGTACCTACACATCAGCTACTGCACCGAGCTTCATAAATACCCTCACAGAAACGTCAGTTAGATTTGGATCACCGTCAGATCCCATAGAACTCGATCAGGCGACTGAAAGCTTGGAGTCAACACTCCGCTACACACTAGATAGAGTGGCTCCACTCAAAAGAAAAATAATTAGAGAGAAAATTAGCACCCTGGTATAATGATCAAACACGAACCTTAAAACAGAAATCTCGACAATTAGAACGTAAATGACATCAAACCAAACTGGTGATATTTCAAACAGCCTGGAGGGAGAGTCTACTGAAATACAGAAAATCTCTTAGTGAAGCTAGAAAAATCTATTTCTCCACCTTAATAGGAGATACAAAAACAATTCTAGATTCCTTTTCAACACGGTAGCAAAATGAACTAGGAATAAAACCACTACAGAGAAAAACACTCAATCATTTCATAGCAGTGACGATTTCATGGAATTTTTCATTGATAAGGTTGAAAATATTAGACGTGAAATACAGGCCATTAAATTAAAACCGGACAGTACTGTAACAAACCCATTACATGACAATGTAGCAATATCAGATCAATGTTTAGCGTGTTTCTCTCTGCTTAGCCCAGTGGTGTCCAACTCATTGTAGTTCAAGGGCCACATACAGTCTAATTAGATGCCAAGTGGGCGGACCATTAAAATCATGTAATCATATAAAAAACTATAAATTCATGTTTTCCCCTTTGTTTTAGTGGAAAGAAGTACAATTTTACATTAGGATATTTTTTAATTTAATGAACTGTCCTTTTACAAAACATGTTCTGAACAACTTCAGATTTCTCCAGAAAAACGTGCGATTTGCTTCAGTTGATCATTTACATGTGTGTCTTACAACTGATCTCAGTGTTTGTACAAAGGCACAAAACTTTAAGTCACAGGTATTTAGAACTGAAAAATACGGTCGCCTGTGGCACTTTAAGATTAAATCAACTTCTCAAGATGTAGGAATTATTTTTACTCCATTTTCCACGTGTAATAATGATCAAAACTTAAATGGACTCCCCACATCTTACAAACCAAAGTGGTGGCCATTTTAAATGTATAAGAAAGAAAGTAATCACTCGCCTGTAAATATAAAGATTTATACATGAAACATACATAAAAAATGCATACATAAAATTTATGAACAAACTCTTTTGTAGTGAAGCTGGAGACTAACAAATTGCACAATTTTTAGCTATTATTACAGCAAGGATTAATTTTTATTACAGCAAGGATTCATTTTCACAGAACGATAGTTTTTGAGTGCAAAATGTTTCTGATGCAGCATTTTACAAGAATTCGTCTAGTTTAGACCACTTTGTTTTTGCTCCTGAAACTTGGCATCTTTTAGCCTGCACAAGTGCCTCAGTATCAGGCGTCAGGTCCTGAGTAGCAACCGGTTTCAGAGTGTCATGTAAGTGTTGGTGTGTGAGCCTTGAGCGCAGTTTTGTTTTATTGATGTTCATTACAGAGAAAACCTGTTCACAAAGGAAGGTAGTCCCAAACATGCGCACAATGTTTGCAGCTAGGGCTGTTAATTTGGGGTACCCTGACAGGAGATACTGATGAAATGTGTCCAAGTCCACTGAGGCAAATGTGTTCTTCAAGTTTGTATCACATTGCAATCAATTATTTCTAATTGGATGTCGACGGGTACATCAGAAGCTTTGACTGTGACTGCATGTTTTGATGAACTCCCCTTCGTAATACGGCTTTGATGCTAATGCTAATTCGTTACATTCGTTACGTTGGATGTTAACTAACTTCCTTTTACTTAATTCTGATCAAACAGAAATACTTTTATTAGGCCCACGTGTAGCTAGAAGTAATCTTCCTGACTACACAGTAACTCTGGATGGTCTTTCTGTTTCATCATGTACAGCAGTTAAAGACCTCGGAGTGATTATTGACTCCAGTCTATCATTTGATGCTCATGTAGATAATATTACTAGGATAGTCTTCTTTCATCTCAGAAATATTTCTAAGATAAGAAACATATTGTCACTACATGATGCAGAAATACTGGTTCATGCATTCGTCACCTCTAGATTAGATTACTGTAATGCCTTACTGTCTGGATGTTCCAGTAGGAATATAAATAAACTCCAGTTAGTCCAGAATGCAGCTGCTAGAGTCCTAACTAGAACTAGAAGATACGACCACATCACCCTGATCTTATCCACACTGCATTGGCTCCCTGTAAAATCTCACATTAACTATAAAATACTTTTATTAACCTATAAAGCACTACACGGTCTCGCGCCACAATATCTAATCCTTCTGGTTTTATATGATCCTCCACGCCTACTCAGATCAAAAGATGCAGGCTATTTGACGGTACCTCGAATAGTGAAGTCTACAGCAGGGGGAAGAGCCTTCTCTTATAGAGCCCCACAGTTATGGAACAGTCTTCCAATTAGTGTTCGGGACTCAGACACAGTCTCAGTGTTTAAGTCTAGGCTTAAAACATATTTGTTTACTCAAACTTACCCTGACTAGATTATATCTCACTACTTCACAGTCATAATAATCGTTTTTCTCCCTCTCTCCTTTGGCTGAGCCCCACACGAATTTATGGAGATATTGGAGATCCAGATCCTTTCTGCCTCTGGATGGAGCCCAAATCTTCTCTAATTCCAGACTGCTGGGACTACGGCTGCTCCTAAGGCCATACAGACTTCATATAAATCCATACTGTACTATTTCACACTGTCTGTTGTTACCCAGATGAGGATGGGTTCCCTTCTGAGTCGGGTTCCTCTCAAGGTTTCTTCCTTTAAACATCTTAGGGAGGTTTTTTTTTTTTACCAGTGGTAATGTAACTCGATCATCTCTAACATTCTTACACAGCATTAGAACACAATCACTGCGTGGAACATGTTACTCTACACGGAATAAACACAGTGGATGTTCATGAAAGGAACAAAGGAATATATTTGAGAGGAGCTGGAGCCTGAAGTCCACCTCAGCTACACCTCACCTGTCTGACTTCCTGCACCTCAGACCTCCTCAGGAAGAACACCACTATGTCCTGTGTAGAATTCATCACAGAGAGAAGAGAGAGATCAAACCGAGTGTCATGTCCCGGTCATGGTGTGTGTTCTGCTCTAGCTGGATTAGCGTGTAGAAATATAGACGATGATATAAACGGGATGTTCTGAGTTCCGTTCCGTTCTTCAGGGAACATTACAGGACTGGGTTAGAGTTACACGAGTCAGGGAGTCAGGGAGTCACATACTAAATGATTATATTATATATATCACAACTACATTACAATACAGATCACTTTAATGCCCAAGCTCCGCCTCCATCGTTTAGGTCACGCCCCCAGACGGAGGTGTGGCTGTGTTTAGGTTAGAATATGAATCACACACACTGGGATAAACGTTTAAAACATTTCACCATTTTATATCGTTTTTATTTTGTTCTTATCTTTTATTATTCTCGTGTGAATCACACCTGCTTCCACTTTCTTAAACCCCGCCCCCGCCGAATTCCTTAACAAGCCCCGCCCCTTCCCAGAGCCGCCAGTACAGAAGGACATGCTTCCTTTAATTCCTTTATCTAATCACTACATCAGATTCAAGTCGGATCAGATCTCAGCGTTCTGATGGAACTTGTGAACTGCGAACAGGAATGAAGTCAGGGACGGACACGAGTGCAGGTACACAAGACTTTATTTCAAAATCTGGAGGACAAAATGAAACGGTAACAAAGTGGGGATCTAAACCCAGGCGCCGGTCAGGAGATCGGAGAACAGCACAGACGCTACTGCGACTATTCCAGATGTTTCTCCTTCACCTGAACCCTGAAAGAGTGTTAGTGAGCTCTGGAATAAATCCAGCACATGGTGTTAAATATATACATGCGTAACGTTAGCTAAGTGGAACACACACTGATAGATTCTAGTTCCTATAAACACACAGAAAGGCAGGACAACCCCCCCCCCCCCCCCCCCACACACAGCTGTCAATCATTCAGTTCAGCTCCATGGGATCTGTATAGAGCTTTTAACGATGGAGATGATCACAAAGCAGCTGTACAGAAATAAGGCGAGCGTTAGAAGAAAACATTCCACAGATACGTGCTGATTTGTTTTCTAACTCGGATTATTTACAGAAGGAATTCTGATGGATTTCCTTCCCACTAAACACTCGTCACTTCCTGGCCACAGCGGAGGAGTCAGCTTTTATTGCTCTGCTGCTAAACCAGATTAGACTATTGTCCATGTGGAGCTTCAGCACCTTCTCACAACCTGGACCTAGGCTCCTTACGTGTTCCTGACTACTGCAATATGGCCCCCACTCTGCTCCGACCGAGGGTGGGGTGCTGAGGTCTGACTTCTCCCTCGTGACCTCGGATTCCACACCAAATAGGAAAGAAATAATAAAGAATGATGTTGGATATTGTTCACACACAAGCCTGAAGAATTCTTCTTCTCCAATTACTGCTCAAACATCACGTCTCAACTGTGATCACCTTCATACTGCGCAGAAGAGGAAGTGCTCCAACACACACACACACACACGCACACACATTTCCTACACACACACACACACACACACACACCCCTTCATACTGCACAGAAGAGGAAGTGCTCCAACACACACACACAGACACTCGTACACACACACACACACACACCTTCATACTGCACAGAAGAGGAAGTGCTCCAACACACACACACACACGCCTCATCCCCCCCACACACGCGCACACACACACCTTATTTCCTACACAAAGATAAAAAGAAAGATAAAGATATGATTCTACAGCTGGTTATAATGTTTATAGAATGTAATGTATATAATGTATATGTAATGAAATAATGTCTATAATGTAATATAATAAGAATAAATGCAGTGTACAATAATTGATCACAGATGTGTGGAGTGGTGGAGGGGTCGATCTTTTCTTCCTCCTAAATACTTCTGTATTATGTCGTGTAAATTAAACATTACGGTTCAGTGGTTCTAACTCTGACTGATTCTCAGAGCGTGTTTTGGTTTGTGATTTGTGAGATGGGTATTTGTATTTCTCCAGCTCTTTCTCCTTATCTTCACACCACATTTCATACACACACAGAAGTGCCTCCATAATATCACTCATTAACTTCCCATTGGCTTCATCACCATGCTCCTTCGTGAAGATGTCTAGATGCTCTCTCCTCTCCTTGCACCAGGACTCTATATTCTTCAGACGTTCTTCCACGTGTTTGACCAACTTCACATTGATGGGCATGGTGGTGTCCGCCATGTCGCTCAAAGAGTTCAAGTAATTCAACACCTCTATCATCATACCCATCATGTTGTTCAACTGCGCAGTAGATACAACTACATCCTGCACACACACACACACACACACAGTGTATACTGACTGTATGTATGGTGTGTGTGTGTGTGTGTGTGTGTAACAATAATAATATATAATATAATAATATATATAATAAAAATACCTGTTCTGACTCAGACAGTGGAGAATCCTTCTGTGTTTTTTCATACAGTCTTCTACACAATATCACTTCTCTTCTCCTTTTGTCACAGAACAATGTGACTCGGCCTGAATATTTACTGTTCTCTCTGTACCGCTGTTCCAGATCATCAATCATCTTCTCCACTTCCTTAATCTTCTCAATCCCGTCTCTTCGTTTATAGTCTCGAACAAACAGAAGCAGTTCAGTAATCTTCTCACGTACTGCTTTCATTTCATTATCCACCTGTTACACACACACACACACACACACACACACATACAGTTACATACACACACACACACAGTTACATACACACACAGTTACACACACACAGTTACACACACACACATACAGTTACATACACACACACACACACACCCCCACACAGTTACATACACACACCAGTTACACACACAACTTACACACACACACACAGTTACATACACACACACACACACAGTTACATCACACACACACACAATTTTAAACAGTTACATACACACACACACACATACAGTTACATACACACACAGTTACATACACACACAACACACATACAGTTACATACACACACACACACACATACAGTTACATACACACACACACACACACACACAGTTACATACACACACACACACACACATACAGTCAGTAATACACACACACACAACAGTTACACACACACACACACACACACACACACACACACACGTTACACACACACACACGTTACACACACACACACACACACGTTACACACACACACACACACACACACACACACACACACACACACACAACACACAGTTACACACACCCACACAGTCAGTACACACACACATACATACAGTCAGTATACACACACACACACACACACACCATACATACAGTCGGTACACACACAGTTCATCACACACACCAGTTACACACACACACACCCACACACACACACACACACACACACACACACACACACAGTCACCCACACACACACACACACACACCCTGTACAGGTAAAGACTGGAAAAACAGCACCAGGTCTGATGAATCTGGATTTCTCCTGTAACATGCAGAAGTGTTGGAGTTCAGCATCAACAGCATGAATCCATGAAGTCAGTCTGCTCTGTGTGAACGAGTCAGGCTGGTGGAGGTTCTGTAATGCTGTGAGGAATGTCTTCTTGCATTTTTAATACCAGTGGAGCATTGTCTAAATACGACAGCCTGTCTGAGTATTGTTGCTGATCTCCTGCATCGCCTTACAGACATGATTTACCATCTTCTAACATCTTCTAACATCTACTTCCAGCACGATAACGCACCACGTCTCACTGCACAAGTCATCTCAAACCGGTTCCATGAACACCATGATGAGTTGAGGGAACTTCACCGTCCTCCCCAGCCAGCAGATCTGACTCCAATAGAGAAGCTTTAGGATGTGCTCCAGCAGGAGATCCACAGCACGAGTGTGCAGCTGACAAATCTGCAGGAATTATGATGTGATCATGATGTCACCATGGAGCAGTACCTCAGAGGAACGTTTCCAACACCTGCTGGAGTCCATCCTACAAAGACCCCAGGCTGAATAAAATGGCCAGTGAGTGTATGATTGACGCTCGTATGGAAACGTCTGTGTGCTGATTGGCTGCTGCTAACGTCAGTCAGTCTGAACCTGCAGTCTGCAATGTTGAAGCTCATCAGCAGAACCTTGCTAAAAGAAACGACTCGGTGTGTGGGATTTAAAAAGACCAAATCATCAGCACACCAAACATCTCCAATCTAAACTGAAGACCAGAGAGGAACTGGACTGAGTTACTAACACCTTCTGCTTCTCCTCCTCATCTTCCACACCACAAACCCACCTGAGACCTGAGAGCTGCGTGTCTGTAATGATGAGTAGGGTGTGGGGGTTAGATCACGGTGGAGAAGTGGACAGTTAGCTCAATGCTGCCTTTTCCACAATCCACATGATTTTTACTGTCTCAGCAGATCATCTTTCCTCACCACACTCTCTTTCAGCTCAGAACATCCTGATCAACCCGCCGGACAGTGGAAGAGATCTGATGGAAAAACTCTTCCTTAAAGATCTCTTCCTCTGGTCCATATGGAGTGTGTGTGATGGAATTACTCCTGAAGGATCTCTGGGATTTGAATCCCTCACATCAGTAAGAGATTTTACAGACGGTGTGTGTACGCGTGTCTGGAAAGATGGAGTGGAGTTTCCTTCTATAAACTGAGCAGTAGAAAGATCTCCAGGTGATATTTATCCTGTCTGAATGGACATGTGGAGAAAGATTGTGGTTTAGATCCTGTGGGAAAAGGGCTTTGTGTTTTTCTTCAGAATAAAAGCGGCTCCAGGAAACACTCGCTCTTTTACACACAGAGAAATAAAATACAGAGCGTGTTTAAAAGGATGTTGGAGATGTTCTAGATCTAAATAACGTAGCGTTAGATCATTAATAACAATCATTACATTCTTATTACATGACTTCTGTTACACACACAGTTACTCTTACCTTTATGTACTCCTCCTCCAGCTGCTCTGCGCTTCTTCTCAGCTTCTCTCCATTTGTATATTATCACTCCACTGATCACCAGCACCACCAGCACCGGCACCACTATCATGCAGTCATCCCTTAGTTAACCTACACCCTCACATACACACACACACACACACACACACACACACACACACACACACACACAGATATAAACACACACACACACACACACACACACACAGTATAAACACACACACACACACATACATAGCGCACACACACACAGGGGTAGTAATGAGGTGTGTGTGTGGAGAGTATTATTGCTAGTACAGTTACAGTGGAGTGTAAAACATGAGTGATAACGGTCAGGTTTCACTGTTCGGCTCCTAAACACACAACAGCAGGAGTTTCTTTCTCACTCAGCGTCTTCCAGAAGCTTCCAACCTCATATTCATGAAATCCAGTGGAGAAGTAGTGGAGCGTTGGGCTACTCGCTGGACTCAAAGTCCCAGAATGCACTGCAGCTACAGGATGCAGAGTTATGAAGGAAGCAGGCTAGGCTAGTTAGCGATCTAGGAGATGAGGGAGCGTGATGGAGGATTAGGATTAAAGCCCAAGCTTGTAAACTATTCACTAAAGTGAAAATACACCCACATGTCCATGGAAGATGTTTCCACTAAAAACTCAGAGCTTCAGTGTAAAATAAATCTTGGAGCTCACTGAAGATGTTCATTCTAAAAAGTAAGATCTCAGCTGTTCAGGGTGGAGTTCTCCTTTTAGAGTTCCTCTAGAGAGAAGGTTCTAGATTCGACCTCTGTAAAGGTTCACAGGTTAAAGAACTACTTCTCAATAAAATGCTGAAAATGACGGAGTAAATGTTCTCCTGAATCCTCCGAGTGCTGCCTAATACGTAAACACCCAAACACATTCATGCAGATCGGTGTGGAATTCTTTAAAAAACTGAACACCACCGTATATAACGTTTCCCATAATTCAGTGTTTCAGCCCTTCATTACACATTACACTGAGGCATTACCTGTCACAGAGAGCGGTACATGAATGTCTTCTTTATTCTCCGTGTCCCAGATGGTGTAACGTCCACTATCACTGTAACGTCACGTCTCTCAGTGTGAGCTCTGGGTATCTGGTGATGTTCTGTGTGTGTATTCAGCTTTACACTGTAGTGAGTGTTGAGTCACGTTACAGATCTGTTCACCATCACAGCTGAATCACTGCCTGTATAAATCACCTCCACTGGCTCTGGTACGGTCAGATCCAGGATCAGATCTCCACCATGGTTCTTCTGAACTGCTGAGAACACGGCTGAGGAGAAACACATTCAGCTGTATTTATTCAGAGTCCACAACTAAAGTTCAAAGGTCCGCGTCAGTGTTTACGGGGGAAAGTTGCTGGTATTCAGAGTCGGGTTACGCAGCTGCGCTTGAGTGAGTTTCTGAGCTCTAATGCTCAGATGATTAAAATCACCTGCGTGTAGTTCACACCCCTCAGAGATCAGAACACAGAATGTGTAGTAGAAGAGGGAAGGGGTGTGTTTACTTTGCTGTAGAATGGAATACGATGTGAAAGTGAGAGACGATTTAAAAATGAAGAGATTTCAGGTTTAGATTTGTAATGAATGTTTAAAAACATGTTTGCACTTCATCATTACGGAGATGAAGTGTTGACTGATGGGTAAAATCTCAATTCTATCCGTTCAACATCAAATCCACAACATAAGCGTGTGCCACAAGTGCAGGGGTGTGAATACTTTCTGACCCACGGTGTTGTGTGAACGAATAGCACTAGCTGTAATGATCACATTAATCACGGTTTGATGAAACACTAATAAAAGCAGCATTTCTAAATGATGAAGTAAAGTGTGTTTGATGTTGTGCTCCAACAGCAGGACTTCATGAAGCTACGAGACACTAAATGGAGGAGATGAAACTGTAGAGAGAACGGAGGAGATCTGATCTCTCTGTAATTCACTATGTTGATGTGCTGAATGAATCAAATAATCTCAGTGTTTGTGGGAATGCGATACGCTCTCCTGTAAAGAAAACTGGACCTTCTTTACACTTTCATTTGGATCAGTTTGATTTTGAAGTAAATCCATAATTGAATGAATAATGAACAGTGTCTCTAATGAAGACGTCACCTCTGGCGAGCCTGTGCTAAATAAAGCCTCTGTTTTAGATAAACTCCGCCCCTGCATGCGTTGACTCTCACCTGACTTCTGAACAGTGTGAAGTGTGTAGTTCCGTCTGAGTTCTGAATACTGATGTGTGGAATTTCAGGATTAAATCTTAACTGTGCTCTTAACTCTGAATGTGACCCAATAATTCAGACTGAATGTTTTATCAGCAGATAGAGAGATAAAGACACTTACCTCTCTCAATGCTGAGGCGCACACATAGAGTAGTCTAGGCCGACACTCACACACGTGCATTTTTCCTCATACTGTATTCAGCTGAAGTGATGGTGAGAGAGAGATCTCCCTTGTAGGTACTGATCACGAGACATTTCATATCCCTTCACCACTGAGCTGCATGATGTCTGATTACACCGGCGAAGACAACATCGATTACGTACAAGGTCCATTTGGCCTCACCAGAACAATCCTTTTTACATGGGAGAGTCTCAGCTGATGCAGCTTCGCGCGATAGGAGAGGCCATCTGCTACAGGAGCTGAAAGAGAGAATAAACCCTTTATGTCGAGACCAAAACTATGAAGATGAGTTTAGATTTAAATTGAAGAATAAAGTGATAGCACTGCGCTCTTTTCCACCGTGTGGATTAATCTGACTGCTGCAGGTGTAAAAACTCATACAGAGAACATTCAGGGCTGTGTCCCAAACCACGTGAAGTGCACTAAGATTCCTAAACACTCATCACGCTGTAGTGATATTTAATGGGTCAGTGAGGTGTACGGTGAAGTGAGGGTGTACAGTGAGGTGTACAGTGAGGGTGAGTGTACAGTGAGAGTGCAGTGAGGTGTACAGTGAGTGAGGTGTAAGTGAGGTGAGAGTGTACAGTGAGAGTGTACAGTGTAAGTGTGTACAGTGAGTGTGAGGTGTCAGTAGTGTACAGTGAGAGTGAGAGTGTACAGTGGTGTGTAGTGAGTGAGTGTACAGTGAGGTGTACAAGTGAGAGTGTACAGTGAGGTGAGGTGTACAGTGAGTGTGTACAGTGAGTGGGTGTACAGTGAGAGTGTACAGTGAGAGTGTACAGTGAGAGAGTGAGAGTGTACAGTGAGAGTGTACAGTGAGAGTGTACAGTGGCTGGTACAGTAGGTGTAAGTGTGAGGGGTGTCGTGGGTGTACGGGGTGTAAGTTTGAGGTGTACAGTGGGTGAGGTGTAAGTGAGAGTGTGCAGTGAGGGTGTACAGTGAGAGTGAGGTGTAAGTGAGGTGTACAGTGAGAGTGGTCAGTGAGGTGAGAGTGTACAGTGAGAGTGTACAGTGAGAGTGTACAGTGAGTGAGTGTACAGTGAGAGTGTACAGTGAGAGTGTAGGTGGGTGTGAGGGTGTACGTGAAGTGTACAGTGAGGTGTAAGTGATGAGGGTGTACAGTGAGGTGTACAGTGAGGTGTAAGTGAGGTGAGGGTGTAAGTGAGTGTACAGTGAGGTGTAGGTGGGTGTAAGTGGGTGTACAGTGAGGTGTAAGTAGGGAGTGTAAGTGAGGGGTTGTGAGGTGGGTGTACTGGGTGTAAGTGGGGTGAGTGGGTAGGTGTGTGGGTGAGGTGTACAGTGAGGTGTAAGTGAGGTGAAGTGTAAGTAGGTGTAAGTGAGGTGTCGTGAGGTGTACAGTGAGAGTGTATGGAGTGTACGTGAGGTGTAGTGGGTGTTGGGTGTAAGTGAGGTGTAAGTGAGGTGTAGAGTGAGGTGTAAGTGAGGTGTAAGTAGGTGTAAGTGAGGTGGGTGTACAGTGGGACAGTGGTGAGAGTGTACAGTGAGGAGGTGTACAGTGAGAGTGAGGTGTACAGTGAGAGTGTACAGTGAGAGTTCAGTGAGAGTGTACAGTGAGAGTGAGAGTGTACAGTGAGGAGTGTACAGTGAGAGTGAGGTACAGTGGGTAGGTGAGGGTGGGTGTTGAGTGTAGTGAGGTGTGTAGTGTGTGGTGGGGTACAGTGGTGGTAAGTGGGGTGTAGGGTGTACAGTGAGAGTGTACAGTGAGTAGGTGTACATGGTAGGTGTGGTGAGTGAAGGACACTTACCAGTGGTGAATGTGAGGGGTGAGTAAGAGCAGGACACGATGGTGAAGCTGCAGGACTGCATGTCTGAGGGGAACACAACACCACCATCAGTACTGCAGGTGAAGAAGGAGAGAGAACACACTCACAGCTACATTTGATCATTAAACCTGCAATTTACTGCAATTCAGAACATTTTAAAACATTCATCAGTAAATCGTTATGAAATATAATTTACATTATAGCGCGAGGCCTGGACAATAATTCAATATCAATATATATGTGATAGTTTTTTTCAATAACGGTGACATAATTAAAACATTAGTCACTGACTGACGTTCAGGTGTCAGCAGTAATAAACTGTGGGCGAAGCGGTGCGTAGCAGCAGAACACATCAAATCTGTTCCACCATCTGATGCAGTTCCACCTAGTAGAATATTCTGAGAGTCAGAAGGTCAGGCATCATAAAGGTATAACTCAACCTGTCTCTGAAATACAGTCATGGACGAAATTATTGCACCCTGGAACTTTTTGCAGACTATGCACCATTTCTCCCAGAAAAGTGTTGCAATGACAAATGTTTTGGTACACACATGTTTATTACCTTTATGTGCATTGGAACAGCACAAAAAGCAGAAGAAAAAGGCAAATTTGACCACGAGGGCGAACCTCGGAACCATACTTGAGCCTGACGTTGCACTTTATTGACCAAGATTGGAAGCTTGTCAGCTTATGCCTCCAGACTGTTTACTTTCCGAGGATCACACGGCGGCTAATTGCAGCCGGACTTACGGGGACTTGGCGAGGCGCCAGGTCTGCATCACCACAGATAAGCGGGACCAAGATCATCAAAGCCGCTGAGTTGAACAGATGGACAAGGCTACAATGCTTCAGGCACCGCTGAACTCCGCTATTGGTAAGTTATACACAGTTAATATATATTTGAGTATTATGTTAAGTTACTTTGCTATGGTATGAGTATTTATTACTACAATCATTGCAGTAACAAAATAGGCCATATGCTTAACACAAAATAGGCCTAACCTAAATGTAGCTTATCAGTGATTGTATGTTTTTATAGCTATTTTTATATTCTTTATATTTGTTTATAGTATGTTTTAATTTTTTTATGTTGCTTGTGGTTGTTGCGCCATGTCATAAGACGTTCATTGAGCATGTGTTATAATGTGCATTTGATTTGATAATTAAAACACTTGTGTTGAGGTGCTCTGTGTTGTGTAGGCTATGATTTCATGTGATTTCATTCCCCAGTTTAAGTGACTGAATATGCTATTCATTTATTCTTTAATTAAGACATATATATTTGTATGGATTTTATACATACACAGTTATATTAATAAGATTCAAGGTGTTGTTTTACTGGCATGGGAAACAGATGTTTACTTAAATCAGGTGTAAAATAAAACAACAAAATGTACACTTGAAGAATTGTGATTTTGCTGGTATAAAATTTTGTAGTTAAAATTACAAATGAAAACTATATATTGCAATATTTTTTTCTCTCTCTCTCTCGTTATTGCAGAGAAAGTTCACCAAGACAAGCAAGTGGACAGAGCAGTTGGGGTCTGTAAAGGTGGTGGCTGCCTTCTCCTTCTCCTGGAAGAAGAAACAGGACAATGCACCTGCCTGCTCAGGAGGAGTATCACTTGCCACAGCACAAGCTCATCAGTAAAAGCCCAACAAGATGGGGCTCCCGTCAACAAATGGTGACGGGTTCTGGAGCAGAAAAGGGCCATCACAGAGGTCCTCTCAAAGACAAGAAGACCGGTTGCTGGTTCCTACTTGGCAAGATGTGGACGTTTTAGAGTCTATAGATGCGGCTCTAAGCCTGCTCCTTGAATTCACCGATGTCTTGTCCGGTGAGTCCTATGTCAGTGTGTCATTCCTAAAACCAGTGATGCACCTCTTCAACACCTCCATCTTGAAGGAAGCAGAGGATGAGCACAGACCTCACCAGGACCATAAAAACAGTGTTGGGATACCTGAATGAAAAGTATGATGACCCAGCCACGGATGATCTACTTGACATGGCATGCCTCGTTGACCCAAGATTCAAGCTTCCAGTACACTCAGGAGGAGGAGAGAAAGAGATACATCAAAGAGCATGTTGGAGATGCTGAAGGGAGAGAGCTGTTGTGGTAAGGGAAGAGGGATCCAGAGAAGAAGCCATGGGAGATGCTTCTACAGCAGTGACACCAGCCAAGAAAACAAAGCGGTCTCTGGCTAGCTTTTCTTCCCCCCAAACAGGTCCACCAGTACCAACACAGAAGGCTTGAGTGAACAGCAGGCAGTTGAGAGAGCTCAGCAACTACCTTCTGTCTCCTGATGCTGACAATGACTCAAATCCTCTGGATTGGTGAAGAAAGTCTTTCAAAGAGAACTTCCCCAGAGTAAGCCAACTGGCAAAACATTACTTGTGTATTCAAGCCACAAGCTCCCCCTCTGAGAGGGTTTTAGTACAGGTGGCAACATTGTCACATGTAAAAGGGGCATCTTTGAAGCCAGATAATGTAGACCAGCTTGTATTTCTTTCCAGAAACCTCTAGAGCCTGTCATAGGGTGTCATCAACCCCAAACAATGTCCCTGCCCCAGCAACATGTGTTCTTGTTATTACTCACACTTTGTTTTCTTCAGCAACTCTGAGCATTTTTCTTTTTTTATCCTGGCTGAAGCACTTTTAATTCAACCTATACGAATAAAATAGTAATAAATTAAAGATATTAATATTGACGAAGGTGAGAGTTTTTGTTTATTTGACACTGATTTCACATTTCTTGTTTGTATGAAGGTTAAATTCAAAATAATTTTTTAAATTTCCAAATTATTATATAGTTTTATAGGAGGAGGATTTCATAGACTTGGCGAATTCATTTTACAGAAGTTTGAAGGTACAGACATCTGTTGTGGGCGTCCTTGGCAGTTTTCCTGAGGATTTATATTGTTCATATCGATATCGGAGTTCTATCGTATCGACCGAAATAAGAAATATATTGTGATATACATTTTGGCCATATTGTCCAGCCCTGATAGCAGCTATACAACTCGTTCCCTCACCAGTCTCTCTTTAATCTCTCTTTATTTTCTCTCTCTATTCTCTTTCTTATTCTCTCTCTAAGTTAATAAGATAATCACAGTGTATAGTGTTGCGACAAGCTACAGGGGGTTTGTTATCTAACTGGTTCTGCAGTTGTTTCAGTGATCAAATAAACAAAACCACACAAACACACACGCTAAGGACCGAATTTCACAAACACACACAATCTGCCCTGCAAAAGAAAGCTGGAGTCTGAAACTAACAGAAGTGATTTATACAAAGAGTAATTAGAGAGACACACAGAGCTCTAACTCATAAATGTTTGTTGTTTCACAAATATAAATAACTGAGTCTACACCATATTTCACTCATAAACACAATCAATTCTACAAATCTGTGAACAAATATAAAATCCAGTGTGTACAAACACACACCTCTCTGTCAGGGTTGTGAGACTCGGGACTTTTTTATTTATTTATTAATTAGAGATCGCATCTGAACCGCTTCCTGTTCCCCCCAGCAGATGGCGCTGTCGGTCAGTGTCTCTCCACAGGGTTGTCCTGGAGCTCCAGTCTCAGCTCCACTCCCTGGTGACGGCTGGAATAAATGTGGGGTTCTGTGCTAAAGCTTTATCCCTCCAACACTTTTACACTGTAGAGAACCTGCACTACAACCTGTACACATACTCACACGTGTGTACTGAGGAACACATCAAACACAAGCACTTCCGCTTCCGCTTCGTCTTTAAAGAAGAAGAAGCGCTGTAGTGAAAGCATGTGAAGTGTAAAACAGATCAAAGCACCGCGGTGATAAACACAGTATACAGTAGTGTGTGCAGTAGAAGAGGGAAGAACAGAGGAAATGATGTAGAGAGGAAAAGAAGGCGCTAGAGGGCGCTCTAACGGGGCCTCCGCGACCCCACCCAGCCTGGAGGATTGTCCTCTAACAGCGCGGTGTGAAGTGTGTTTTATTCCTCACTTCACACACACTTCTACACACTTCCACACACTTCACTTCACACACACTTCACTGCGTTCATCTGCACTCTGTCTTCTGGAAGCTGCAACATTCAGTTCTGTTCACAATAAACTCACCTCGAGATCTTCTTCTCTCTGTTTTCTCTCCGCTTTCTTCTCTCTTTCTAACGGCGCACTTCTGACTTTCGCTTTCCATTCCGGAAGTAGGAAAGGGTTGGCCTCGCGACTTCCTGTGACGTCACCACTGCACCGCTCTGCACAGCCACAGGCGGCGCTAAAGCTCCGAAACTTTCCTCCTGATAATATAACAGTAATAATAATAATAACAATAATAATAACAACAATAATAATAATAATAATAATATAATAATAATAATAATAATAATAATAAAATTTTATTAATTTGTATAAAAAAAAAAAAAAAAAAAAAAAAAAAAAAAAAAAAATTTATATAAAAAAAAAAAAAAAAATAAAAATTATTAAAAAAATATAAAAAAAAATAATAATAACAATAATAATAATAATAATAGTAATTATAATAATAATAATAATAATAATAGAGAGTCTTTTCTCTGTAAATGTGTGAGTGGAATGTTGTGATCAGTTAGTGATCTCTACACTGAGGGATCCACTGGTTCTCTCTCATCTTCATCATCATCTGTTTCTGTGATCACGGATATTATTATAATTATTATTATTATTTTTATTATTATTATTATTACTATTATTATTATTATTATTATTATTATTATTATTATTATTATTGTTGTTGTTGTTGTTGTTGTTGCAGTGAGACGTGTGCACAGTGAGAGATATTTACCTTATACACATCATCATCCAGCTCCATCATCTTCATGTTGTGATGTTTGGGGAAAATAAACACATCTACAACGATTCCTCTCACACTGACACACACACACACACACACACACACACACACACACACACACACACACACACACACACACACACACACAGAGTTACTGTTACCTCCCTGTAGTTGATTATTTTCCTATAACTGCACGTCCCAGAGAGTTTTATTCCTCTTACACCACAACAATTTATCAACAATGATCATTTTTATTAAAGAACGAAACGTCGTCCTGTTTATCTGTTTATAATTCTATCAGTGTTGGGGAATGAGAGTGAGGCCTTATTTATTTATTTATTATTATAGTTCCTGTTCTCACTTACCTTATAGCAGCTACAAACACTCGTTCCCTCACCATCTCTCTCTGTACTCTCTCTCTATACTCTCTCTCTCTATACTCTCTCTCTCTATACTCTCTCTCTCTATACTCTCTCTCTCTATACTCTCTCTCTCTATACTCTCTCTATACTCTCTCTCTCTATACTCTCTCTCTATATACTCTCTCTATACTCTCTCTCTCTATACTCTCTCTATACTCTCTCTCTATACTCTCTTTACTTCTCATCTCTCTCTCTCTATACTCTCTCTCTCTCTATACTCTCTCTCTATACTCTCTCTTATACTCTCTCTCTCTATACTCTCTCTATACTCTCTCTCTATACTCTCTCTATTAATACTCTCTCTATACTCTCTCTCTCTATACTCTCTCTCTCTGTACTCTCTCTCTATACTCTCTCTCTCTGTATCTCTCTCTATACTCTCTCTCTATACTCTCTCTCTCTATACTCTCTCTCTCTTCTCTCTCTTTTTTTTCTATTCTGTCTCTATTCTGTCTCTATTCTGTCTCTCTTCCCACACACACACACGTTCACTTTCTCCGAACCCTATTCACACACACTCACACTACAGCCGGTGAGGAAGCAGGGCCAAGCAGTGTGAGGGTGAAGGAGAAGCCGGTAGCATGGAGGAGAACACTGGGCAGACCGGGGTCAGTGCAGGGGGGCGTGGCTACTGCTCAACCTGCTACTGCTACGCGAGAGGAGTACTGAGGTTGAACATGCAGGAGAGAACAATGAACCTGAACCTGTGTGTGAAGCAGACTCTGCTGAGCTCCAGGCTTCGCAGCTGGAGGACAGTGTAGTTGAAGGTGGTGGAGAGGGTACACAGAGTGGTGACGTGGTGGTGGAAAATGGAGTAGGTGCTGCATTAATTGAGAATAATGGTGTGGTGATGGAGAACGCTGGTTTCAGTGCAGGAAATGAGGAGAGCAGTGAAATGACTGGGGAGGACACTGAAAGTGTCATGGAGAACGCTGGTGTGGTCAGTGGAACTGCTATGGGAATTGGTGATGTGGATGTGGAGGATGATGGAAATACTACAGAGATTACAGATGAGGGTAAGGGGCGTGGTGCTGTGGAGGCGGGGATTTAACGTACTCATTAGACGAGATGAACTATTTCTTAGAGGAGACTTTTGGAAGGTTACAGACTTCACAGACTTTTTTCTAGATACAGAAAAGTTTTTGTATCGATATCAAAGGTCCAAAAAGACGAATCCTTGAAGGAACTGAGTCAACAAAAGAGATACCGCTTGTGAAAAATGGCAACAAAGCTACGAAAAGAAAAAGAGGAGAAAGATATTTTAAAAGATCAATAAATAATGGATACGTCACATCACAGGGGTCACTTTGGTTTCTGTGTAACTGTCCTCACTGTCGTTTCCTCCTCTTATTCCTTTATGGAGAAGCTGAGAGTAGGTCCTCTTAATATTAATGGGGGTAGGGACAGGAACAAACCAGCTGTAGTCTGAGAATTTATTCAATATAAAAACATTGACGTGGTCTTTTTACAAGAGACCCATAGTGAGAAAGAAAACGAGACAGAATGGGGGATGTGGTTAATTTTAGTGCCGGAGAAGCAATTTTATTTTCTAAAAGGTTAAAAGCAACTATTACACAGCATACTGAATAGAGCAGGGTCGACTTTTCATAATACAAGCAGATATCAGAGGAGCAGGGTTTCTTTCTGTAAATGTTTACGCCTCAAACGTAGGCAGTGAAAAGGTTTTATAAATGAAGAAAAGTTTTGGCACAGTATAGCAGTAACCTCACTATAGTAACAGGTGGAGACTGGAACTGTACTACAGACTTTACAGGAGACAGAAATGCAGAAGAACCTCACATACACTCGTCTGAGGTATTAGACTGAGATATTAAAGCATGTGGACTTCTAGATCCTTGGAGGGAAAAGAACTTGTGTGTAAAGCAGTACACATGACTAAAAACATCTGATACAAGAATAAGTGCAAGACTAGACAGATTTTACATCACAAAAACTGAGAGGAACACAATTTTGAAGAGTTTTATATACCCTAGTGGTGTTTCAGATCATCATATGGTCACAGTAGATTTGATGTTCTCCAGCACTGCAGAGTCCAGATCTTACTGGTGTTTTAATATAAAGTTACTTCAAGACCAAGATTTCTGTTGAAATGGACATTATTGTGGGAGGAATGGAGACAGAAGAAGGGAGGTTTTACTTCCCCAGGCACAGGGTGGGAGGTTGGGAAAACACTAATAAAGATGTTTTGGCAGCAGTACACTGCACACATGAAGGACAAATGAAGAGCACCATTGAGGAGTTAGAGAGAGAGACAGGAACAGTAGAAAATGATCTAATCACTAAAAATCACACAGGGAAGAGAAGAGGGCACTAGGTTCCTATCTTCATGAGCAGGCCAAGGGGGCCCTTATTAGAACCCAAATCTCTAACGTCAAAGACACTGATGGTCTTATTTCTTCAACCTGGAACAGAGAACCAGACCTCACAATCTCATGTGTACCTAAAGCACCCTGATGGAACTACAACTACATCACCAGCAGAAATGAGGAAGAGTGCAGTGGACTTTTATAAGGAACTGTACGGTGTGGACGTCACTGACCCACAATGCAGAGAGGAGCTACTAAAGGAACTAATGAAACTGTGCAAAGGACAGGTCCTCCCCCAACCTTAATGATGACGCTAGCTTCAGAGTATAAAAGTTGAATCCATGATAAAAACCTTGCACCTATCCCAAAGGCATCTAATATAGGCCACAGTATCTTTGACTTGCTTCTACCGGTGTGCCTATGTGTTCCTTCTACCTATCTGACAAGCACTTTGAAAGAGTTTTATAATTCGTACATAAAAGTGACACAGGCCTCTATTGGTTCTCTTAAGAAGGAAAATGCAGGGCTCGTCTGTGTGGACTACAGGAGAACATCGTACACTCGGCTTTATGCAGACGATGTAATGGTATTCATTACAAAGCAAGAGGATGTTCAAGTACTTACTAACAGTCTAGCTGTATATCAAGGAGCACCTCTGCATGAGTAAACTGGAGCAAGTGTGAAAGTTTTACTGCAGGACAGTGGCAAAAGAAAGAATTTCCAAACCTACCCAAAAACTTACAGTGGGGGGAAAAGAGGCATCAAATACTTGGGAGTCTTCTTAGGAGAAGAATGGTATTTGCAGAAAAACTGGAAGGGAATGGTGGAGAAGATAGGTGTAAGGTTGTCTAAGGGGACTTGTGTCCTGCCCCGGCTGTCCTACAGGGGAAGGGTGCTGACTGCCAACAATCTGATCGCCTCCACGCTGTGGCATAAGTTCACAGCCATTGAGCAGATATCTGATCAGAGATCCAGAGGAGGATAGAGGATTTTCTCTGGAATGGACAGCACTGGACTCAAACCCCTGTCCCCTATCTGCCGGTACAGGAGGGGGGTCAGGGCCTGATCGACCTGTCCAGTCGAATAAGGGCTTTTTACCTGCTGACAGCACAGAAACTGCTCTACAGCTCAGGACTGACATGGACTACTACAGCCTGTCTACTCCTGCATCGAGTAGAGAAGTTGGGATATGACAGACACGTGTTTATCCTGAACCTAAACGAGATCGATGTATCGAGGATAACTGGTTTTTATCAATCAGTTTTAAGAGCTTGGTCCTCTCTGTTAAAAGTAAACAGGACAGGCAACCAACCATGTTACTGTGTAAACGAGGAGCCCTTTATTTAACAATCCACTGATCCCAGCACGAATCCTGAGATCAAGGAGCATTCGCCAGTGCTTTCACAACGCTGGACTAACCAAGCTAGGAGGGTTGAGGACTGGCGAAGCCTGGAAGTCTCCCACTGTACTGAGCGTAGAGACAGGAATCCAATAAATAATAATAAAATAAATAAATAAATAAATACAATAAAATAAAATAAAGTATAAAAGTAAAAGTCTTTCTCTCTCTCTCCCTCATTCTGAGTGAATGTCTCTCGTCCTGGTCTCTGGTCTGATGAGCTACTGACCCTGAATAATTTATATAGAGGCGTGTGATTGGATAAACTGAATCAGATGATCTGATACAGAAGCTGTGATGGTTCATGTTGTGAAAACTAGAGTCGCTGAACTACGAGCTGTTTCACACTAACAGTAGACAGAGGTGAGGATTTAAGACACATACACACACACACACACAAAATACACACAATTACTGTCACGTCCATAAGTATTTGGACAGTGAGTTTCGGTGACGTTCCTCTGTACTCCATCACAATGGATTTGAAATGAAACAAATGCCTTCAGTTGCTGCTGTCTGTGGGTCTTTCTGTCTTCAGCTACTGCTGTCTGTGGGTCTTTCTGTCTTCAGGTACTGCTGTCTGTGGGTCTTTCTGTCTTCAGCTACTGCTGTCTGTGGGTCTTTCTGTCTTCAGCTACTGCTGTCTGTGGGTCTTTCTGTCTTCAGCTACTGTTGTCTGTGGGTCTTTCTGTCTTCGTGTACGCTGTCTGTGGGTCTTTCTGTCTTCAGGTACTGCGTCTGTGGGTTTTTCTGTCTTCAGCTACTGCTGTCTGTGGGTCTTTCTGTCTTCAGGTACTGCTGTCTGTGGGTCTTTCTGTCTTCAGCTACTGCTGTCTCTGGGTCTTTCTGTCTTCAGCTACTACTGTCTCTGGGTCTTTCTGTCTTCAGCTACTGCTGTCTCTGGGTCTTTCTGTCTTCAGCTACTGCTGTCTGTGGGTCTTTCTGTCTTCAGGTACTGCTGTCTGTGGGTCTTTCTGTCTTCAGGTACTGCTGTCTGTGGGTCTTTCTGTCTTCAGCTACTGCTGTCTGTGGGTCTTTCTGTCTTCAGGTACTGCTGTCTGTGGGTCTTTCTGTCTTCAGCTACTGCTGTCTCTGGGTCTTTCTGTCTTCAGCTACTACTGTCTGTGGGTCTTTCTGTCTTCAGGTACTGCTGTCTCTGGGTCTTTCTGGGTCTTTCTTGTACACACACATATACACTAATAAACACATTTAAAGACAAAATCATTTCAATATGATAGTAAATACATTTCTTATATATATTTATGACTCTTTCTCTCTCTCTCTCTCTCTCTCTCTCTCTCTCTCTCCGTACTTTCACTGAGAAATAACGATGTCTGATTGGCTGAGACTTTCCTCCACTGCAGGTCACATGGTCCAAAATGACCCATCATGCACCACTCCAGGGTGTAGCCACATGTAGCTGAGGAGAGTTCAGACCAGATCAACAGGAAACCATCTGCATTACCCACAATCCTCTTCTGCTTTAGGGTGGGGTCTGCTCACATACACACACACACACACACACAGACACACACACACACACACACACACACACACACACACACACACACACACACACACACAGACACAGACACACGCATTAAAGCCACGCTGCTGCAACATTCATTTCTTGTGTACATGTGTGTGTGTGTGTGTGTGTGTGTGTGTGTAGACCTGTGTTCAGTACAGGAAGTGTAATAGAAGAGGGGAGGGACAGTCCTGTGTGTGTGTGTGTGTGTGTGTGTGTGTGTGTGTGTGTGTGTGTGTGTGTGTGTGTGTGTGTGTGTGTGTGTGTGTGTAGACCTGTGTTCAGTACAGGAAGTGTAATAGAAGAGGGGAGGGACAGTCGTGTGTGTATGTGTGTGTGTGTGTGTGTGTGTGTGTGTGTGTGTGTGTAGACCTGTGTTCAGTACAGGAAGTGTAATAGAAGAGGGGAGGGACAGACCTGTGTGTGTGTGTGTGTGAGTGTGTGTGTAGTGTGTGTGTGAGTGTGTGTGTGTGTGTGTGTGTAGACCTGTGTTCAGTACAGGAAGTGTAATAGAAGAGGGAGGGACAGTCCTGTGTGTGTAAGTGCTCTCACTGACACGTCACACACTCCGTCCCCCACTGTAACGTCCGCCTGTGTCTCTGTGACCTTTACACACACTCTGCTCTCGTTCTGCTGCTGCACACACACTTCATACGCCTCGATGGGGGAGTGTGAGCTGCTGCTCAACTGAGGGGGAGGCAGTGAGGAACATAGTGAGAGAGCTGAACACACACACACACACACACTCACACACACACACACACTCTCTCACACACACTCACACCTATACATACACACACACACACACACACACACACACTCACACACACACACACACACACACACTCGCACACACACACACACACACACACACACACCTCACACACACTCACACACACTCACACATATATACATACACACACACACACATACACACACTCACACACATACACACACAATACACACTCTCTCACACACACACACACTCTCTCTCACACACACACACACACACACACAAAAAAAAAACACACACAGACATAACCCACACACACACACCCATCATGAACCGAAACCGAAAGAAGTGTGTGTGTGTGTGTGTGTGTGTGAGAGAGAGAGAGAAAAAATATATTTTTTTTTTTTTTGTGTGTGTGTGTGTGACTGTGTGTAACATTTTCCTGCAGCCGTGTAAGAGCTGAATGCAGTCTCTCTCTCTCTTTTTTTTTTTTTTTTTCTCTCTCTCACACACACACACACACACAACCATTCACACACACACAGTTTGTTAGTACATAAAAATAATAATGCAAATTAAATCAGAACTATATTATAATACAGATCACTTTTTATGCACAATCTCCGCCTCCATAGTTTAGGCCACGCCCCCAGATGGAGGTGTGGCTGTGTTTTGGTTAGAAGATGAATCTGTGTTCATAGTGTTTATCAGAAAATTCCACATGAACAACTTCAGGAACCAAAATTTCTCTGACAGAGTTCCTCTAGTTCCTCTTCC
>CM022773.1:22940849-22960849 GCA_012411365.1 Ameiurus melas
CAGAGATCACAGGAAGCTGTAGATTACACACACAACATTACCCCGAGAGAGAAGACTGAGTGAAGAAGTTCTCCTGGTGAGTTTATTACAGATCTTCCAGACATACAGAACACAGAGTGCAGATGAAACACTAAAGTGTGTGTGATGGGAATAAAAGCCAGTTCACACTGCGCTGTTCGAGGAAAAGAAACTCTTCACAGTGTGGGGGATTTTCCTCTAACGCCGTGCCCTGAACTGGGTTTTTCCTCTCCTGCTACAGCGGGAAGAACTTTAACGTATTACTGAACTGCACTTTTGATCGATTTATACTTCCATTTCATCTGACTTCTAGAACCAGAATTTCAGCAACACAAGTTACTTCCTGTTCTCATTTCCTCATTTAGAAACTGGTTTCCTCCGGAGCTTCTCTTCCTGCTCGCTCTGAACGTTTATGAGATTCTATAAGGCTTGTAGCTCTGCTGGAGAAACTTCACTTCCACACATGAAGAAGAACCTCCTCCAAACTCCATCTTACTTTATTATTAAAGACCTAGATGTTCTACACTGAACTGATGAGGGATGGGAGAGTTCTGACATTATTTTACGATGTCTTTATCCACTGCTGCTGTTCATAATCTGGACTGTGATTGGTCAGGAGGTGATGAGTTCTCTCTAGAACAGCAGCTCTGACAGTAGCGCAAGGTTTATATTCACGTTTCGCTCTAATCCCTTATCGTTTCTATAGTAACAGCTCCACATAGACAGATTTATGGAAGGAGTCTCCAGTGTCAGTGCTGTGTAACAGTCAGAGGTAAAGCTGTAACTTGAAGTTTCCCAAATCTTCATCACAGAGGAGTTTACACTTCTTTACTGTTTCTCACGAACACACACACTGAATTGCAGTAAATTGCAGGTTTAATGATCAAATGTAGCTGTGAGTGTGTTTCTCTCTCCTGCTTTCTTCTCCACCTGTGCAGTACTGATGGTGGTGTTCAGGACTTTCCCAGCCGCGGTCTCCATGACACCGGCGCCAACACACCTCGGGCCTTGGGTGAACCAGCGGCGGAAGGGTGCACCCCGTGCGAAGGTCTCTACAGCACCGGTGTTCCGGATTCCGACCCGGAACCGCTTCGCCCCTCTCCACCAGACCAGACCCAACGTCGTGATCATCGGAGACTCCATCGTGCGGAACGTCCGTGTAGCTTCATCCAAAGGTAAGGTGCACACACACTGTTTTTCTGGTGCTCGTGTTCTTGATGTCGCTGTGCAGGTATCCAGGATCCTGAAGAAGGACGAGCGCATTGGAGCGGTTGTGCTGCACGCCGGGACGAACGACACCAGGCTACGGCAGACGGAGGTTCTGAAGAGGGACTTCACCAGCCTGATCGAGACGGTGCGAGGCAGATCACCCACAGCGAGGATCATCGTCTCTGGACCTCTTCCCACATTCAGACGTGGAGCAGAAAAGTTCAGTAGACTTCTCGCTTTAAATGAATGGTTAGTCTCTTGGTGTAATGAGCAGAATCTAGTGTTTGTTAATAACTGGAATCTGTTTTGGGAGCGTCCTAGGCTGTTTCGTCCTGATGGCCTGCACCCCAGCAGCGTTGGAGCGGAACTGCTGTCCGACAACATCTCCAAGGCGCTTCACTCCAAGTGACTGTCTACCGTAAGTACATCTTCTGACAATAACAGTCAGTTTAATCAATGTTCAATTAGTAGTCCATCAACAGTAATAAATACTATAGAGACTGTGTCTGTTCCCCGAGCTATACAAATAAATAGGAAATCTCGTAACCTTCGTAACCTAATTAACATAAAATTAAATCATATTGAATGCACAGCAGGCATTTTTGATCTGAAGCTAGGACTATTAAACGTTAGATCTCTTATGTCTAAGGCTCTTATTATCAACGACATCATTACTGACCAGGAATATAATTTAATGTGTTTAACGGAAACTTGGGTTAAACCAAATGAGTACATAGCATTAAATGAAGCCAGTCCTCCTGGATACAGTTATGTACATCAGCCTCGTTCAACTGGTAGAGGTGGAGGTATTGGTCTTATCCATAGTGAAAATCTAGTCGTCACACAAAAATATAGTCATAAATTTAATTCCTTTGAAATTCTTTATACCAGTGTAAATCACGTAGCCAAAAAAAATAAGTCAATTCCTCTAATTATTATTTACAGACCCCCAGGGCCTTATACTGAATTTCTTAGTGAATTTGCATACTTTGTATCAAACCTGGTTGTGTCTGTAAATAAAGCATTAATCGTCTGAGATTTTAATATTCATTTTGATAACCTGGAGGACCCTCAGAGAACAGCGGTCGTGTCCATCTTAGATTCAGTAGGGATTAATCAGAAAGTAATCGGGCCCACTCATAATGGTGGTCACACTCTTGACCTCATACTAACATACGGACTAAGTATAGAAAATATTGAAATTATTCCGCAGTCTGAAGTTATCTCAGACCACTATCTTATCTCATTCATAATCCGTATGGATTATAATATCTCCACCTCGCCCCGCTACCGCGTAAAACGCACATTTACATCAGCTACTGCACTGAGCTTCATAAATAACCTACCAGAGACATCAGTTAGTTTTGGATCAGCGCCTGATCCAGTAGATCTCGACCAGGCAACTGAAAGTTTGGAGTCAACACTCCGCTGCACACTAGATAGAGTGGCTCCACTCAAAAGAACAATAATTAGAGAAAAAAAATTAGCACCCTGGTATAATGATCTAACGCGATCCTTAAAACAGAAATCTAGACAATTAGAACGTAAATGGCGCCAAACCAAGCTGGAGATATTTCAGACAGCATGGAAGGAGAGTCTACTGCAATATAGGAAATCTCTTGTCGATGCTAAAAAGATATACTTCTCCACCTTAATAGGAGACAACCAAAACAATTCTAGATTCCTCTTCAACACGGTAGCCAACTAACTAGGAATAAAACCACTTCGGAAAAAAAACACAATCATTTCATAGCAGTGAGGATTTCATGAAAATTTTCATTTATAAAATTGAAAATATTAGAGATGAAATACAGGCCATTAAATTACAACCGGTCAGTAATATAACAAACTCATTAGATGACAATGTGGCAATATCGGATCAATGCTTAGAGTGTTTTGCTCCGCTTATAGAGACCGACCTAGCTACACTAATCTCATCAGCTAATTCATCAACCTGCATACTAGATCCCATACCTACATGTTTGTTTAAACAGATTTGTCCAGGAGTAGTTAAGTCACTTTTGAATATAGTAAATTCTTCCCTAACCATTGGCTATGTACCTAAATCTCTAAAATTAGCAGTTATTAAACCATTGATAAAAAAACCTGACCTTGACCCGTCTCAATTATCCAATTATAGACCAATATCGAATCTCCCCTTCATCTCTAAGATTCTAGAAAAGGTAGTAGCAAAGCAGTTATGCTCATACTTAGATAGAAACAACATTCATGAAATGTATCAGTCAGGATTTAGACCTCATCACAGCACAGAGACAGCGTTAGTTAAAGTAGTAAATGACCTTCTTCTGACCTCTGATCAGGGTTGTGTCTCGCTGCTTGTGTTACTCGACCTTAGTGCAGCTTTTGATACCATAGATCACACTATTCTCCTTGATAGATTAGAAAATGTTGTTGGTATTAAGGGAACAGTCCTCTCCTGGCTCAGGTCTTATCTGACCGATTGTTATCAGTTCGTAGATATAAATGGTGATTTCTCCATGTGTACTGAGGTTACTTTTGGAGTTCCACAGGGTTCTGTTTTAGGCCCACTGCTGTTTACTTTATATATGTTACCCCTAGGACAAATTATTCGTAAACATGGAATTAGCTTCCACTGTTATGCTGATGATACACAGCTGTATGTTTCAGCGAAGCCAGAGGACAGACAGAAGCTTAGTAAAGTTGAGGATTGTGTACATGACATTAGACGTTTGATGTTAACTAACTTCCTTTTACTTAATTCTGATAAAACAGAAATACTTTTATTAGGCCCACGTGTAGCTAGAAGTAATCTTTCTGACTACACAGTAACTCTGGATGGTCTTTCTGTTTCATCATGTACAGCAGTTAAAGACCTCGGAGTGATTATTGACTCCAGTCTATCATTTGATGCTCATGTAGATAATATTACTAGGATAGCGTTCTTTCATCTCAGAAATATTTCTAAGATAAGAAACATATTGTCACTACATGATGCAGAAATACTGGTTCATGCATTCGTCACCTCTAGATTAGATTACTGTAATGCCTTACTGTCTGGATGTTCCAGTAGGAATATAAATAAACTCCAGTTAGTCCAGAATGCAGCTGCTAGAGTCCTTACTAGAACTAGAAGATACGACCACATCACCCCGATCTTATTCACACTGCATTGGCTCCCTGTAAAATCTCACATTAACTGTAAAATATTTTTATTAACCTATAAAGCACTAAACGGTCTCGCACCACAATATCTAAGCGACCTTCTGGTTTTATATGATCCTCCACGCCTACTCAGATCAAAAGATGCAGGTTATTTGACGGTACCTCGAATAGTGAAGTCTACAGCAGGGGGAAGAGCCTTCGCTTATAGAGCCCCACAGTTATGGAACAGTCTTCCTATTAGTGTTCGGGACTCAGACACAGTCTCAGTGTTTAAGTCTAGGATTAAAACGTATTTGTTTACTCAAGCTTACCCTGACTAGATTATATCGCACTACTTCACAATCCTAATCATTTTCTCCCTCTCTCTCTCTTTTTGCCGAGCCCCACACGAATTTATGGAGATATTGGAGATCCAGATCCCTTCTGCCTCTGGATGAGCCCAAATCTTCTGCTGGGACTACGGCTGCTCCTAAGGCCATACATACTTCTCATTTTCACATTATCTGTGTTACCTTCACATTCTGTGTTACCCAGATGAGGATGGGTTTCCCTTCTGAGTCGGGTTCCTCTCAAGGTTTCTTCCTCAAAAAAACATCTTAGGGAGTTTTTCCTCACCACCGTCGCCACTCAGTGGCTTGCTCAGTTGGGATAAATTCCATTTGTTTTCTACCTGTTTGTCTCTGTTTATCTGTTCCTGTTTGTCTCTGTCTATCTGTTTCTGACTGTTTATACCTGTTTTTTATTTCTGTAAAGCTGCTTTGAGACAATGACTATTGTAAAAAGCGCTATACAAATAAAATTGAATTGAATTGAATTGAACTCTCACTGTACACTCTCACTGTACACTCTCACTGTACACTCTCACTGTACACTCTCACTCTCACTGTACCTCTACTGACACTCTCACTCACATGTACACTCACTGTACACTCTCACTGTACACTCTCACTCTCACTGTACACTCTCACTGTACACTCACTGTACACTCTCACTGTACACTCACACTCTCACTGTACACTCTCACTGTACATTCTCACTGTACACTCTCACTGTACACTCTCACTCTCACTGTACACTCTCAATGTACACTCCCTCTCACTGTACACTCTCCCTGTACACTCACTCTCACTGTACACTCTCACTGTACACTCACTGTACACTCTCACTGTACACTCACTGTACACTCTCACTGTACACTCTCACTGTACACTCTCACTGTACACTCACCCTCACTCTCACTGTACACTCTCACTGTACACTCTCACTCTCACTGTACACTCTCACTGTACACTCTCACTGTACACTCTCACACTCACTGTACACTCTCACTGTACACTCACACTCTCACTGTACACTCACACTCTCACTTTACACTCACACTCTCACTTTACACTCTCACTCTCACTGTCCACACTCACTGTCCACAGTCACTGTACACTCACTGTACACTCTCACTGTACTGTCACATTAAATATCACTACAGCGTGTGATGAGTGTTTAGTAAACAACAACTTTAATAAACAACTAATAAACAAACAAAGACAGAAAAAGACCAGAAAAAAACTAGAACTAAAACAGAGCAGCAGACCGCAGTAAGACAGGACAAGGGGCATTCACCATGACAACACAAACTACTCACAGTGCAAATACACAAACAACATAAAGTAATAACAGTACAATATAATGCTTCTCAACTAACGAGAGAAAACACAGAATTTACACCGGGGAAATAATTACAGAACCATCTCAGGTGTGCACAAACACAGGAAGTGACGCAAACAATAAAGGAAGAACTATTTTATGTGAGTGAGGGTGCCCTCTGGTGGTCTGGGGGGAACTGTCCATGGTAAACATCCATCCATCCATCTTCTATACCACTTATCCCCTTCAGGGTCATGGGGAACCTGGAGTCTATCCCAGGGAGCATGGGACACAAGGCAGGGTACACCCCGGACAGGGTACCAATCCATCACAGGGCACAATCACACACACACACACACACACACACATTCATACACTTTGAACATGCCAATCAGCCTACCATGCATGTGTTTGGACTGGAGGAGGAAACCGGAGTACCCAGAGGAAACCCCCGCAGCTCGGGGAGAACATGCACACTCCACACACACAGGGCCCCGGTGGGACTCGAACCCCCGACCCTGGAGGTGTGAGGTGAACGTGCAAACCACTCATGTGAGTGAGGGTGCCCTCTGGTGGTCCATGGTAAACGTGACATTCTTAATAAGAGATATTGTTTATCTCTGATATTTTTATTAGGATTTTTTATGGACAAAATGATGAATGAACTTTAAATTAATTCTGCTACATTTAAAACAACTTTATATCATCATATTAGACTTTTCTTTCGCATTTAAAAAAATGGTCTCCCTTTTATGTTACATTAATTACATATTACATTACAAATAAAAACATTTTCTTCCCTTCTTCAGTAAAGAATTTCTATCCCTGATTATTTTGGGGTTTAAAGGTGAGTGTTTGTGTTTAAAGTCAGTGGTTCCACTCAAGAATATTCTTGTAAGCTGGAGCTGTGAACTACACGCAGGTGATTTTAATCATCTGAGCATTAGAGCTCAGAAACTCCACTGAAGCAGCTGCGTAACCCGACTCTGAATACCAGCAACTTTCCCCACGTAAACACTGATGTGACCTTTGAACTTTAGTTGTGGACTCTGAATAAATACAGCTGAATGTGTTTCTCCTCAGCCGTGTTCTCAGCAGTTCAGAAGAACCCTGGTGAAGATCTGATCCTGGATCTGACCGTACCAGAGCCAGTGGAGGTGATTTATACAAGCAGTGATTCAGCTGTTGGTGAACAGATCTGTAACGTGACTCAACACTCACTACAGTGTAAAGCTGAATACACACACAGAACATCACTCAGATACCCAGAGCTCACACTGAGAGACGTGATGTACAGTGATAGTGGACGTTAACACACACACACACACACACACTCACTCACTCACACACACTCCAACACACACACACACACACACACTCACTCACTCACACACACACACATTATTAAGGTGTATTAAAGGGTCAAACATGAATAAGAGGAAAACGGCTACCCACAAACACAAAAGTGAAGGCACTGTGCATTAAAAGGACATAATTAATGAGAACAAATGATTAGACTCAGCACATCATACACCAGCACTATGCATTCCATAGACATCTCTCACCTGTGTGGACATACTCCAACAGACCAACAATTTAAAATATCTATGATATTTTTGTATAGTGATGTAAATATTCAACCATACCTTTTACAGTGTGCATTCAAGGACCTGCTTTTTGTGTGATATGACCGTTTATCCACATGACCATATGATCTTTTAACAGACATGAGGACATATAACAGTATGTACAGTCAGTGAACAAGGAGCAGAAGTTTAATTAGTGCTTATTTAACATCACAACGATAATGTTATGGATCAGAAAATACACTAACATTATTTCTGTGTTTAAAAAAAAAACTCGCAATTAATTCAGCAATTAATGAACATTTCTGAATACATTCAACTGTTTAAAGCTTAAAACTCAAAGCTTAACATTTTGTAAACTTTCCCCATAAATATAAACAACCACTCACTCAGTATTTTTCAACTGTTTATTTTTTAGTGTTAAGCCCCGATTCCTAACAAAGTCTCTTATATTCTGCAGAGAGCGACTAGCTAAAACAGGATGCTCAGCAGTCTGGCACTGTTCAATTTTACTAGCCAGTTTACCCCTCGCGATGTGGTCCCGGAAATGTCTCAGTACTGCAGCGATTTCTGTCCGAGACCATATCCGTTTCTGTTTTCTTCTTGCGTCATCCCTTTCAGCAGAATTTTCAAGAATCACTACACAAGAGGAGAACAGATTCCTGAACCCTGGGGTGAACACCATGATTGGTCCAAGCCACACTCTTCCCCAACCCTTGTGTTAGTCTAGCCTTGTTGTACTGGTTAACAAAAACAGCAGCCCATTACATTACTCAATAGATTAGTAAACATGTTTCTACCTGTTTGTTTGAGTTAGGGAGGCCATTTATTTACTCTGTTAGGTTGTGTCGTTACCATCCTTGTAAGATAATGGTTTTAATTGCTTGCCCATCCTGACGTTATATTCAACTCCATAATATCAAGTTGTAAATAATGCAATGAAATGAAAAATCTGACTTTATGGTTGCCTGGTTCCTGATAAAGAGAAGGTTCCTGATAAAGAGAAGGTTCCTGATAAAGAGAAGGTTCCTTTATACAATGTCTTGGCCTCCTCTAGACAGTTCTAAATACTCATTTTCATTTTCAACTTTGTATTAGGGAATTGTGTAGATCAAGAATCAGTGTTGTTTGTGTGCTTTTACCAGGTTGTTCACACTCTTCCCTCCTGCTGCTCTCTTTGTCCGTCCTACCAGTGTTTGTGTTCACTCCTAATTTAAAAAAAAAAAAAAAAACAGAAACAAACAGTAAAAACTTGAACAAGTCTAGTATTTCATCTTAATTTCAACTTCTCATTTACAGAATAGTATAAATCAGTATGACCAAAAATAAATCAATCTAAACTGCATTCTACACAGAGCATCATGGTGACTAAATACAAGTCAAATGAACTAGAAAGGTAGATCATAAAAATCTCATGCCAAGATTATGTAAGGCACTCATTTGTGTTTCAAAATTTGTTGATTAAAATTAATATCTCCTTAACATGGATTAGTAGTTAAAAACTTTTCATTCTTGTCTTACCTTGAGATGAGCCTTCTAAGGCAGAGTCAACATCTGTGAACAGAAAAATACAATACTATAACCAGCTGTAGTAGTGCTTGGTCTACATGGGCATCTCAAAATTAAAATATCCTGGAAAAGTCTTTTTTTCTGTAATTTAATTCAAAAAGTGGAACTTCGATATGTTGTAGATTCATTACACATAAAGAGAAATATTTCATGCCTTTTTTGTTTTAATCTCAATGATTCCAGCTTATAGCTCTCATGGAAATCAAAAATCCAGTATCTCAAAATATTAGAATAAAGAATTTATAATACTTTTCACAAGGTCGAAATTTCTGCATTCGCAACTGGTCGGGGATTTAATCCTTTTGCAGGAATTACTGAATCAGTGAGGCGTGGTATGGAGGCAATCAGTCTGTGGAGGTTCTGGAAGCCCAGGTTGCTTTGATAGCAGCCTTCAGCTCGTCTGTATTGTTGGGTCTGGTGTCTCTCATAGATTCTCTATGGGGTCCAGGTCAGGCGAGTTGGCTGGACAATCGAGCACAGTAACACCACGTTACTGTAAAACCAGTTACTAGAAGTTTTGGCACTGCGGGAAGGTGCCAAGTCCTGCTGGAAAAGGAAATCAGCATCTCCATAAAGCTCGTGAGCAGATGGAAGTATGAAGTGCTCTAAAATCTCCTGGTAGACGCTGCATCGACTCTCGAGTTGAGAACACACAGTGGACTCACACCAGCAGATGATATGGTTCCTCAAATCATCACTGACTCTGGAAACGTCACACTGGACTTCAAGCAGCTTTAATTCTGTTCCTCTCCACTCTTCCTCCAGACTCTGGGACCTTGATTTGTACTTTTCCAAGATATTCACATTTTTTGAGATGTCAGTATATGAAATGAATCAAACCTCAATAGACATGCTTGCGGACTAAGGTAGACGCTCATACCATCTGAGGTGCCTGGAGGTTCCTCAACAGGTCGCCTAGCTCGCTTCATTCCTGCGGTGTGAATAGTATTGCTCAGAATAAATGGTGAAATGCATATTTAAATCAAAGCCTTCAGAACAATTCATTTTGACCTGTCTCAGTGGAAAATACTCAGATCAAAAGCATTATTGACTTGTGCTAAATGCCCTAATAATCATACAACAATATGTAAAGACAAAATCTAATGTGAAAAAAATACTACATTTCTGCAACACGACCTTTACACAGAGCTTCTGTCTGGCCCTGACCAACATTTATGCATTATTAAACTGAAAAACAGTGATGGAACTGAAAGGGTTTTGATTCTAATGACCACAGTTGTTGTCTTGGTAAATTATTAGGCTGTCCTTTCTCCCCTCAGTGGGAATGAAGTGTGCATCAGGTTTTTGTATGCAATAAGGTGTGTGCCACTGAATGGAGGCCATTGTTACCTTCAGCAAAGATCTATAGTGGCAGGCTCATACACGATAACACTCACTTTAAAAATCAAACACGGTGGCACACAGGCAGAAGGCCAGAGCTCATCCAACTCTTCTCCCACATACACTCATACATGAAATGAATCAAACCTGAATGGACATGCTGGTAGACCGAGGTAGATGCTCATACCGTCTGAGGTGCCTAGAGGTTCCTAACAGGTCGCCTAGCTCTGTTCATTCCTGTGCTAAGAATAGTATAGCTCAGTATAAAGGTTCTGGTGTCACATGTTCATACACAATCACAAACTGTTCTACACCTTTAAGGTGTAATTGTAAATCTAACAAGATATCCTCAACATCCTCCAAAAAAACAGTTCAAACTGAAAGGTCTTATTTTGTTGTGTAGTGATTTGGTTGATGCTTTACTTTGTGAAATTTGTTGTCAAGGTACAGTATAAGTCAGCTAATTTTTGTGGTAGGTCTATGACAAGCACAATAAGCAGATCAACCTCAGCCTATTAACAGTCAAGATACTTTAAATTTACTTGGCATATATTGGCCATATTACTTTGTTTAACAATGACCGTTTTGTTTCAGTAACAGGTGTGTATATATCTGAACTATTGTATCATTCTTTTGTACATCATTTGGTACACTTGTGTTGACTTTAATGATTTGATTGTATATTTATGTGCTTTTACCCATTTCCGTTGGTGTCTGTGGATATGTCTCCTCATCAGTGTCTTCACTTTGCTCAGAATCAGTCAAGTCTAGGGTATATAACAAAGATAAACATTTTGACCATCGAGAAAGCTTAACATTGCAAATGTTAGAGTAAAAAAAAACAATAATGTGAAAATTTGATGAATATTAAATTGTTCAAGACTTAAGGTCTGTATGCAAGGGAATATATTTAGGCTAGGAATAATTGATAACCTTAACACTAAACTATAAAATATCATTTGTAACAACATTAATACCCCTCCCTTTTTTTTTTTTTTTTTTTTTGTTGTTGTTTTTTTTTTTTTTTTTTTTTTTTTTTTGTTTGGGGTTGGGGGGGGGGGGGGTTGTGTTGTTTTTTTTTTTGTGAGAGATCGGAGGGGGGGCCAAAAACAAAAACCTTGGTCCACCTTTTGGTTTTTTTTTTTTTGTTTGGTGTATTGGTGGAAAATTTTTTTGGTTGTTTTTGTTGGGGGTTTTGTTTGGTTGTTTTGTGCACCCCTTTTTTTTATAAACCCCACCCGTTTTTTTTCTCGTCAAAAAGGCAAAAAATTTTGGTTGGGAAAAAAGGTTTTTTTTTTTTTTGGGGGCCACCCTTTTTTTTTTTGCTTATGAGGCAGGTTAAGGCATCAACCATGTCTGGCGATAGCAACACTGCAACCTCTCGCCCCCTTTTACCCCTAATTTCCCCCCCGACTGAAATGTGCACAAAGTTTTTGTTCAAACTTTGAGAGTCCAACACACATCATTATGTAGGGCAGCTGTGTCCCTTTTCTAGGAAGCCTTTTAATTTCATCTTTGCAACCTCTCCTCCACGTCTTCGGTTGAACAGTATTATTTTAGCGAGAGTTGCTCTGCAAAGTTCCCCATAGACTTGTGCTGATGGAAGCTTTTTCAAGTTCTCAGATGCTAAACCAGCAATCTTTTCAAGATGCTGGTGAAGACGTTGTACATCCTCTGTGAAAGGGAGGGTTGATGGCTTGTTAAAGTGCCCCTCATTCAAGGTGGTCAAAGCTGTATGAGAAACAAGTTCAGACCATTTTGCATTATATAGCCTTTTGAATGTCTGGGTTGACTTTATCCCCTCACTGTCTTCTGTCATTAGAGCTCTGCAATGTATAATGTCACATATCTTTTTCAAGGAGTGGCCCAACTTAAGAGCAAGGCTTGGAGTCTGGTAGGAGTTATTTTCTTCTTCAAACCCAGACACCTTCTTGACAGCTTGGATAACCACCTTCAAATTGACAGGTCTTACAGCATCCTCAAGAGTTTGTACTGAAAATTCCCTTCGCAGAATCAGCAGAAGTCTTCCAAGTTCCCGGAGCGTCTGTCGAATATAGTCATATTTGGTGGGATCCTGTCCATGTTTATGGAAAAATGATTGGGCCAGCTGAAGAATGCAGAAGTCACTCCGCAAAGCAGCAGAGATGTCATCGTCTTTCATCACAGTTAATAGCTTCCAAACACCCGGTGAGATCTGTGGACACAGAGCTGTAGTAGACATTGTTGCCAAAGACAAGACCCTAGTTCTTCCTGGCTCTGCTCGATCTTCCACTGGTTTTGGAAGACAATTTCGAACGTGTCGCCACAGATCTTTCCGGAGAAACATTGCATTGCAATACATACAATGCACATAGTCCTTTGAACCATATTCCGCTCCCAGTTTCTAGAACATCTTTATTGTGCTCAAAGTTCCCTTTGTTCCGCAGTTTGTCCAGCATTTTTTTACATTCTTTTGAGTGATTTGGCAGTGCAAAAACTCGAGCAACATCCACATTTGTTTTCTCATGGATTTTTAAGTGACGTGTAAATTTTGACTGTGGTTTTCCAGAAATGTAGCAGTAATTCTTCTTGATTACTGATGAGGTTATATTTGATGACAGCATACATCGATCTTCCCCAATTCCTGTGCTATCCTCAACTGTGCAGACTGGATCTTTTGGCAGTGAATCTTGGTTAATGAGGTTTTCTTGGCATTGTCTGCCAGTTTGAATTTCTGTAGTAGATTCTTTAGACACTTTAATATTTTGAAAGTTTGACAGTTGTTCTGAAGATACCATGCTCCCTTCTGAACTGTCTGAAGAAGAATCAGGTACATAGTCCTGATCTGGCATGTCCTCACTGGAAAATTGTTCTTCAGAATTCTGAAACAGGAAAAAATAATAAATAACTTACAAACTTTTTAACAAAATGCATTTCAAAGGAAAAGTTCACACAAAAATAAAAAAATCCTTATTTACTCAACCGCAGACCATGCAATAAGTATATGACTTTCTTTGGCTGAAAAGAAAATGAAGTTTTGGAGGAAAATGTTCCAGGATTTTTCTCCATTTAATGCACGTGAATGAGAAGGTCACACCCAAGAGGTATACTGGAAGAACAGCCCCACTGTTACGAGAAGTCGTAAACTAAATGGTCTTCTGAACGTGCATCATAGAGCTGGCCCAAGGTGATCATTTATAGTTAAAGTCTGTATGTGTGTATAGAACTTTTTCTGAAAATGAGTTATTATTTGCTAGAGAAGATCCTTATTTATGGGCTGGAGTCGTGTGGATTACTTTGAAGCAGCCTAAATATGGATTTGGGAGTGTCAAAAATGGTCTACATTGATCCTCATTTACTTGCATTAGATGTTACTATATTATTAATTGTACCAGATAAAAATCCTGGAATGTTTTCTGCCAAAACCTTAGTTTCTCTTTGGTTGAAGAAAGAAAGCCAGATATAGCTTTGATGACCTTGGGGTGAAAAATGAATTCAATAAAATATGTTTACCGATGTTCAGGGGTCAGGATTGCTCTTCACTTTTTTATTGTAGCAGGTTTTATGCCAGAAGCAGGAACAAACTAGACAGAGGATATAATGAACATATGGTTGGTTCATGTGACTAACTGAGTATTTTAAAAATATAAAGTTTCTGCAGACAAAGAATGGCAAGAAGAAAGTTATAAAAGGAAGTGATGGATGGATAGAATGTGAGAATAATTGAAAAGAGTAAAAAATAAAAGAGAGATATTTGGAAAGAAAGTGATACATGTCAATGGATGCAACGAGTTTTACTGAAAATGTGACTGAGGGATAGAAGACTGCTAAGAGAAAAGACCAGAGAAACCGTATTACAGTAATAGTGATAGATGGATAGTATGATGGTAGTATGATGTATGATGATAGTATGATGATCCGATCAAGTGAAAAACTTGAAATAGATGTTAAGAGATTAACTGGAGAGATGGGGTTAAAATAAATCATTTTAATAGTTCCATTATAACAAAATGTATGCTTCATTAATGTATTTCTCTGTAAGGCATGAAAAATAATCAGGGTACAAATATGTAAACTGTTCTTACATTGAGTTCTATCAGTCCCCACAATACACAGTATAACACCAATAGTAATAATTACGGGGATGTACAACACACAAACCATGGTAATGTAGTAAGATAAGCACTGAACTTCTGCCCCTCCCCCACAACGCAGTATGACACCAGCAATAATTACAAGGCCGTACAACCATATTTTAATTCAGAATTAAAGTAAGATTTGTTGAAGTGCTAGAATCGCATTGAAATTAGAAAAGTAGACAAATGGGGTGTTTAACTGGCGGTCTCCGGTAAATATGGGCTAACTGCTTAGCATGTGCGCATGTCTAGCTAACGTGAACAAGACATTACAAAGCAACAAATGACTGGCCAGTCATAATATTCAACACAATTTATATAACAAATACATAAATAATACTAAGCAGTGACTGATTATTGTAGATCCTGCATAATCTTACCAAAATCTAATGGAAATGAAATGACCTGTTGAGCGTTGTCATTCAGTCTCAGCTGAGGATCAGTCTCAGATCAAATCTTAAGGGATCAAAGAAAAAAAGTTTGACCAAAAATATCTAATTTTGCACAACTAGTTTTACACAAACCATAGTCCAAGTTGACGAGAGAAACATGAACTTCTACCCATCCCCCGCCATACAATATGACACCAACAGTAATTACGGGGACGTACAAATGCATGCTAATTCAGAATTGAAGAGAGATTTGTTGTAGTGCTAGCACTGCATTGAAATTAGAAAAGTAGACAAACGTACACAGCACAGTATATGAAAGTCTGCAACTTGGACAAACTCTGAACTAGCATTAGCACCAGACACACATTACACAGAACATTACCTTCTCTGTCCCATCCTCTGCTATACAGCTGACCAAAGCATCTGACTGCTGTTGCGTCTCTGAAGTCACCTGTATGGATTCAAACACAGTACCAGTACCTTAAGTTCTCCACATGATTGACAAACTGTTTTAACAGTAAACTGTTTTCAAATGACTGCAAGTAGGTTAAAACTTTTGAGGCAAAATATGCACTTTCCAACTCTGTCACAGATCATCAGTTCAACAACAAAGAGCAAACATTCAGAGTAGCCTGAAGATCTTTAAGTTCATATCACATTTCCATTTGCAACATTTGGAGTGGAATAAAATTGTAATTATTGAAAAAGTCTAAGTATAATTGGAACATTATTCAAAACCACTCCACATGTTGAAACTTCATTTTGCTCAGAAAATTATGCAGAGCCAAATCACTTGTGAAAATGAAGTTCCACCTGTAAATACCTTGCTTCTCCATGGCCAGTCCGAATCCCCATAGTTAATCTCTTCCCCAGGACTGATGTCCTTTATTGCAAATAAGCACAGATGGGGTTTTCTGTGATCGTTTTCATTCTGCTGTTGGGGTTCATATGATCATCGTTGACAAGTCTCCCTAAAGAACCATCTTCTCTGGCAGCATCAACCCTGAAACAGCAAGAACACAATGCTAACAACAAGGTGTTTAACTACTGGCTGAATTACACAATAAGTAAATGCAAGATTCATGGAATAATTCAATAATCATGTTTCTGTATGGACTTCTCATCCTAGTTCATCATTACTTCTAGTTTTACACGCATGGAGTCAAAAAAAACAGAATTTGTATCTTTGCTGACCTACAACTTTATAAATTTGCAAGACATTGTAAATTAAGAACAGCAATATACATACCATAACTGTTTTCCATTAAAACGAAATTCAAAGAAAAAACCCTGGAGCGCACAATGGTATACTCTGAGCCTTCGTTCATATTCTTGTTTAGTTATGACGTCTCCTCGATATTCAACAAGAAAATCTCCCTTTTGAAAGTGGCGACAACTGAACACTCCTCGACCTGACAAAGAACAGATCAGTCAGGAGTAAGAGAAACACCGAACTTCATCCCGTTTCCCACAATGGGATGTAGCTGAATGTAGTAAGAGAAGCATTGAACTTCTGCCCATCCCCCACAAGACACTGACAGTAATTATGGGGACGTACAATGTGTGTACAAGAAAGGTAAAAGAGATGATTCATGATGAAAAAACAACTATTTACTATTCTGTAGTGAAAAAAGACTCAAAGATAGATGCTTTCTAGGATCAGATCTCTACACATATCCATAATTTTAGGTGGATGTGAGGCTTATAAGCCTAAAATGTAGTTTTGTGTTCTGATTAATGTGAAAGCACTTCTATGAAAAGTAGAGACTCAAAGCTTTACAACAATATAAAACATGATCAGCGGAGTACACTGTGGGTTTAAACATTAGAAGGGGAAGTGGAATGACATCATTTGGACTCGGTACCAGGTCCACCTGAGTTTAAGGCTGCATTTACATTACATGGCTCAAGTGACCCAATTCCGGTGTTTTCCTCCCATGTGACACAGATATGACCCATGAGCATGTAAACAGAAAAAGCACATAGATTCTGATATTCTCAGAACCGTTTCAGGCCTCATTCATATTTGGAAATAAATCTGATATGAATCAGATATGTGCATTTGCGCCTGCTATGTAAACCGACAGACTGGATATTCCCCTGTCAGTGCGAGTCGTACATAACTGAAGAAGTGTTATGGCCAATGACAAACTCAGGTGGACACGAAAACACAAGTCTCAACAAGGTTCCTCTTCTTTTTCTCTCCGCTTTAAGAGGCCGGTGTTTTGTTTACCTTTAAATACGGTGTGGTAAACAAAAGCCTGTATTATATTTTCGTTTGTGTCCTTTGCAAAATTGCACCATTTTTACTTCCTTTTTGGCCTAAGCTTTTCTTGTGACGTCTACCTTGGGTAGTTTCATGAAAATTTGTGTTTGTGAGCTCAGTTAAACTAACAGAACCACTCAGCACAATACATTAAAAATATGAAACAGATCCAACCCATAAAATAATATTGAAAGCAAATATGTAGAATAAAATCAAACACAAATGAAGACCACAGATAGAACACCAGAAGCTGTAAGGAAAATAATAGCAAATACAAGTGGTTGAAATTAGAACGATCCATTGATAAATTGATTCAAATACTTTAAAAACATTTCAGTCTTTAGACAATTATTTAACCCTACTGAGTGGCCTGTATTGCTAAGTTTTGAGAGTGAAAGAGACCGACAGCTCCAGGATATGTGTTGTTGTAGAGTGTCGATGTTCTAGTTTCAATGCTTCTTAAAATTTTGTGAAAAGGAAGGGCATTAAAAGGTTAGTAGCTGGATGAGAAGGGTCCTTTAGTACTGGTGTTTTCCCCCCATCTGAATGTGGGGATTTCTGTCTATCCCCCTGAACAGTGGGAAAACTGAGGTCATGCTCATAGGTTCCCGTCATCAGATTCGCAAAGCGGCTCCACTGTCTCTATCCGTTGATGGCTCTGTTCTAGAGTTCCAAAGCAAGTTGAGGAACCTTGGTGTAATTTTTGACTCTAACCTCACTTTTGATTTTTTTGTTCAGAGCACTGTGAAAGCTTCCTTTTTTCACCTCAGAAATATTGCCAGATTAAGACCAATGCTAAACTTATCTGTCGCTGAAAAGCTGATCAATTCATTCGTTGTCACGCGATTGGATTACTGTAATGTCGTTTTAGCCGGAGTTTCTAAAACTGCAATTAACAAACTGCAGTATGTTCAGAACTCTGCCGCCTGGATCCTGACGGGAACCAGGAAACGTGACCATATCACTCCTGTTCTGAAGTCCTTACACTGGCTCCCGGTCAGGTTCCGGGTGGATTTTAAGATCTTGATGTTAACATACAAGGCATTGCATGGATTGGCTCCACAATATTTAACTCACTTATTAATCCCGTACACCCCACATCGCAGACTGCGCTCCTCTCAGGGTCATCTACTTACGGTTCCACTAACTCACCTTAAGTCTATGGGTGACAGGGCTTTTTCTGTCTACGCTCCCTCACTTTAGAACTCTCTTCCCCCTGAACTCAGGGTAGCTCAGTCCTTTGGCATTTTAAAGCTCTTTTAAAGACACACTTTTTAGACTCGCTTTTGAATCTTAATATCTTTTGACTGTTTTATATTTGTTTTTTATTACAGTTTTAGTCATTTTATTTAACTTTTATTTATTCTGTGATTTGTGTTTTTATGTACAGCGCTTTGCGAAGCTACTTTAAAGGCGCTTTATAAAATAAAGTTTATTATTATTATTATTATTATCACGTTTCAGTGTTGTTGATAACCAAGTGTAGGTGGTCCCCACAGCTCCTGTAAAAGTCTACTAATGTTTCCTTGGTTTGGGAAACTTTAAATTCCAGGTTGTTTCCCTCATACCAGTTCACCAAAAATGAGATCTCAGTCCCTTTAGCTATTCTATCTTTGTTAGAAATCAACGCCATTATTGTGGAGTTGTCAGAAAATGGAAACATCCTTACAGACTGCGAGTGGGAATAGCAGTCATTTATGTACAGTAAGTACAGGCATGATGCCCAAGTGCTAATGGTCAAGGGATTACAGTGTTTGTTTTTACGTTTGACTACCTGCATCCTTCCCAACAAAAAGACAAGTATGCATTGACAGGGCTACTTTTAACTTCTATATGAAATAATATGCCACACAGCCTGAATGGGAGAACAGTGTTCAAAGCAGAACTGTAATCAACAAACAGACCCCTTAGGTGCTGGATGCCTCTAGGTATTGAAGAACACAGTGTAGAACCAATGAAACTACATCATCAACAGACCTCTATGCTCTGCATGCAAGTCGACAGCACTGGAAAGATGGTTACATACCATATATTAAAAGATTTTCATGATAACAAAGGTCTGTAAGCATTTAGACAGCATGGGCTGGGTTTCTTGGGCATTGGCATAATCACAGCTAGTGTCTAATATATAATAATACAATCAGCTTATTTATGTACATAACTAAATGACTAGTTAATGTCATATCACAAGTGATTACATTTCCCATACTGCACTGCTGCCTACACTGTTGACCTCTAGCTGGTGCTACAACATGGCAACCTCATTCCCAGAGCTCCAATATGAGACCCACAAGGTTATTATTTTTTTTAAATAACAAAACAAGGGGATAGACCAAAAAATAACAAGGCTGGGATGGGCTTTATATAAATTGAAATATGCAAGAGGATTTAAATATATGCATCACTTAATGCTGTATTTGTAAATCTATAGTCTTAAAACAAATATGAGACTTGTTACTCAATTGAAAAATGATGGTAAACTTGTGGCACCAGAGATTTTCTGGATAACTGAGGATTCTGTGTCAAAATCGCGTTCACACCAAGAACGATAAGTGTAAAGATTACTATAACAATAACTATATTAGTGTCCACACAAACACACAATATTGTTCTGTTTATTCTAAGAGTGCACTACAGTTATGTTGTCTGCTGCTTTAAATGCTCAAACTATTCTGATTGGTTGATTCTAATTGGCAGAAAAAATTGTTCTGAAAGTGAT
>CM022773.1:22963349-22970849 GCA_012411365.1 Ameiurus melas
GAGCATATTGCCTTAACAGAAAAGGAAGGAGCTCACGTACACATGACTCAGCAAAAGGAGAAGACATATAGGTCCTTTAGTGCCTCCTGAATCAATATCCACAAGGTTATAATTCACAGAGCATTAGCATGGTCCCTGGTAAATACACCCCATCAGATCCACCATTCCCACCTGACTCTCAGTTCCACGTCCCGCCCCCTCTCACCTAGTCACCTGTTCTTTGTACTGCTTCCCGAGACCACACTGTTCCTTCGGGAGCTCTGGATGGGAGGACTGTGACTGGGCAGGAGATGGCAGAAGGAAGTGACGAATCAGGAAGTGAGATGGGGTTTGAAGAAGATGGAGTGAGAGATAGGAGTGTATGGAACACGGTAGAGAAGAGAAAAGAATATCTAACACAGAGGAAACTGATAGTGAGCAGTGTTAGCTTAGCAACAAAACAGGAAGAGGAACACAAGGTAATCATAACTTTATCTGAAGAAGGGACAGCGTTTGGTGAGTGGAGTCCGGTTCAGATAACAAAATCAATAAACTACTGTTGAGGTCAAAAGGGCTAAATATTGAGAAGTGGATCTCTAGTGATTAGTTGTAGAAATAAAGAACAGCAGCAGAATCAGATAGATGGTGAGAGAGGTCACTGTTCGGTGATTGGATATAAAATGGACAGGAGGAGTCATCTCGGGGGGACACACAGGTGTTCCAGAGGAACAAATAAAAGACAATGACCACATTTACATGGACAGCAATAATCTGATTATTGACCTTAATCTAAGTAAGATAATAATGTGATTAAGGTGTTTACATGAGTCTCTTTTAGAATACTCCTGTCATGTTCCCGTTTTACATGTTCTAGATCATAATTAGATTAAGAGCCCCGTCATTACGTCACAGTGCCACGCCGTTCGATGTCACTCCAGAATTTCACGTATCTACATACAGTTGGTCTTCGTTATGGTGCCGTATACAGTTTTGGGTGTTTTTGTTTAATTTTATTACGAACTCTTTAAGTGCAGTTAATTATTAGTCATGATGTACGTGCTAATAGACGACTGCTTGAAGCCGTGGACTGCGTCTCAAATCACATACTTACCTTCTGTATAGTAGCTGAGATACATGTCTTTTCCCCCCACTACAGGACTACAGTAGGAAAGTATGCGGTTTGGGACACAGCCGAACTCTGTTGTTCGCCGTAAAACGTAAAACTGCCGTGTGTGATCGTGTCCTGTCACAAAACACGTTGAAAACTCTCACGACGTTCATAATGTGATGAAGGTGTTTATATGTCTGTAATACACGTCCATAATACGATTAAAACAGGAGTACTCCACACGTCTTAATTCCATTAGAGCTTACTTAGATTATGACCTTAATTAGATTAAGGTTGGTGTTTACATGGTAGTTTCTTAAAGTATGGTCTTAATTAGATTAAGAGTGGATTATTGTTGTCCATGTAAACGCAGTCAATGACTGCTTTAAAACTAAGAGGTAAGACGTTTAAAGTTTTGTTCATTAAAGTTGATATTTGATTATACATTAAAATGAACAGAAAATGTTGTAGGTGTACAGAAAGTGACTGGTAAGTTAAAAGCCTAATTAGACAGTTAGAAGGTTAGCTTGTTAGAATAAGCTACACATTAATAAGTCAGAACAGATAGTTATCAAGTTTTCAAAATTATTATAAGACCTAACAGTATAGAAAATATATATAAAAAAAATATGTATAAAATTAGCTAGGACTTGTAATCAATGTAGTTCATATGTTAATGATATTGTATTCAAGTTATTCAATACTCATGTAATGTAGACATCTAAACAACTTACTTTATTGGTAGTAATTTGGACACATCCAGAACTGGTTTTCTAAAACAGAGCCTCTTAAGATTGTAAATCAGTGACAAAAGAAAAGATAAGAATCAACAGAAAGGTACCAAGATGCGGCTATAGGATGAAATATGTGTCATGGTAAACAAACCCGTGTCTGGTAAAACTTTTAAAGAATATACAACTGGCTGCGCATGCGCCACAAAGATAAGGTATCCTATGGATATGAATAATTAGTTAAAGCAATGGAGATTGGTCAGTTCTAAAAAGAAACGTTGAATGCCACACCTAAGAATTAGGTTTACTGTTTTGGGAAGTATATAAAGACATGTTTGTGTATGTACAGGTTGGACTCTCTGCAGACTGTCACACTTTGTTGGTTTTCAATAAAGTTTATTACTTTTGACATCTACTAAACTCTCTGTCTTTGAAGTTTTTTGACTTATTTGAGGTTGATTTTATCCACAACAACAGTAATTAAAGTTTCAGTCTTTACAGTTTCACACAGCGAAATGACACTTTTTAAAGTCTCTAAACAGTAAAAGGAAATCCTTAAATTGGGTTATGGGGGGTGTAGTTTTTTTGACTGCACTAATAGTTCGTGAACAACACACAGGAAGTAGGAAAAGAACTACATTTCCCATCTGCCCCGGCTGTCTCTGGCTAATAGCACCAGCTGCTTTCCATCGCCCTAATGAGGGATTCTACTGCTGCAACGAGACCAAATACACCGAAAGGTGAGTGTTGTATACTTACCAAATAATAATTACATGTCTTACCACTAGGTGGAGTCTATGTTTTTAGAGAGTAGTTTTGCACTACCTTCGTGGAGAAAAGGTGTGCTAGGGAAGTCGCCTACGAGAAGCACGTGTTGTGTTCCTAGCGTTCTTATGCTACAGCATTCATGTTATTTTTCATATAAAAGCTACCACTTGGTACAACCTCCTTTGTGGTCCTGTTTATTATACAAGTTACCACATATTTTTGGCGACGAGGTGAACTGGAATTGTTTTTTTCCTATCGCGTTTTGTTTTCAGTGTTAGCTAAACGGAGTGCTAGCTAGAAAACTTGCGGCTATCTTCATAAGTGGAAGCTCGAGCAGTGCAGAGGAGCACGGTGAAGAGAGAATCAGAGCGCCAGTGGCTGTAGAGGAGCGACAAGGACAAGGAGAAGAGCACAGCATTCAAATGGCTACGTTTGGGACTATCGGTGAATTTGTGGAAGGAGACGAGGACTGGACAGAGTATGAGGAAAGGTTGGGACACTTTTTCGCTGCAAATGGAATTGCGGAGGAGGCTAGAAAGCGGCGCCATTCTCCTGAGTGTGTGTGGAGCTAGGACTTATAAGCTGATAAGGAACTTAGCTACACCGAAGAAACCAGGGGAAATTGAATATACTGAACTGATCAAGCTGCGTGAATCACCACAATCCAAAACCGTCAGTAATAGTCCAACGTTTCAAATTTCACAGCCATTTTCGGAAGTCAGGTCAGTCGGTAGCTAATTTTGTTGCAGAATTGCGGCAACTGTCAGAACATTGTGATTTTAAGGACGTCTTAGAGGACATGCTCCGTGACAGATTAGTATGCGGCATTGCTAATGACGCCATACAGCGCCGTTTGCTGGGGGAAACTCCACCACTGACTTTCAAGAAAGCATTAGAAATATCGTTCGGAATGGAAATGGCGGCAAATAATGCAAAAGACATTCAAAAGGGTGAGGCTGGACCCCGTGTCGTGGCTGTGCACCACGTGAACAAAGAGGCTGCAAGGTCATCAAAGAAAGTGGAATGTTTTAGGTGTGGAGGGCCACACTATGCTAATGACTGTAAATTTAAAGAAACGGTTTGTCATACCTGCAGAAAAAAAGGACACTTAGCTAAAAAGTGCAGGAGTGCTAAAAATAAGGCTAAGAATGAATCATGGAAAGCCCGGCAAGGCTCAAGCACACACACATCACGTCAAGGAAGATGACGGAGAGGCCGCTGTGCATTCAACATGTTTACAGTGGATACGGATGAGGGACCACCTATGCCCTACTATGCGACAGTGACTGTTGAAGGACAAGACATTAAGTTTGAGGTTGATTCTGGGGTACAGGATCGGGTCATCAGTGAGGAGACCTACAGGAGGAACATGGGGACATAAGCCTCCTCCTATTAAGCCTTTGAATCTCAAACTAAGGACATACATGGGTCAGGCCATACCTCATTTGGGGGTGTTACAGGTGAACATTTCAGTGGGAAGTCAGAGGGCTGAAGGCAGACTAGTCATAGCTAAAGGTAGGGGGCGTAGTCTTTTGGGCCGTGACTGGCTACGCAAAATTAAGCTAAATTGGCATGAGATCAAGTATGCGCACACAACAGAGGACATTCTGTACCGATACAGTGATGTGTTCAGAGACGAACTGGGCACACTAAAGGGAGTCACTGTGAAGCTCCATGTAGATCCTGATGCAGCGCCACGTTTTCAAGCCCAGAGTGGTGCCCTATGCAATGAAAAGCAAAGTGGAGGAGGAGCTGTAACGCTTACAGGCGCTGGGCATCATTGAGCCTGTCCAGTTTTCAAGGTGGGCAGCACCTATAGTTCCCCGTGTTGAAGCCTGATGGAACCGTAAGGATCTGTGGTGACTATAAAGTGACGGTGAATCAAGTCTCAAAGCTGGAGGAGTACCCATTGCCACGGGTGGATGACCTGTTCGCAACACTGGCTGGAGGTAAACTGTTCTCAAAGCTTGATATGAGCCACGCTTACCAGCAGCTACTTCTTGATGAGAAATCAAAAGAATTTGTCACAATAAACACACACAAAGGATTATTCAAGTACAATCGCCTAGTGTTTGGAGTAGCGTCCAGTCCCGCTATTTTTCAAAGGACAATGGACACTATATTGCAAGGGATTCTTCATGTAGCCGCATATTTAGACGACATTTTAATAACGGGGCTACTGAGGCTAGGCACATTGAAAACCTAGAGCAGGTACTAAAGAACTCTCAGATGCAGGGGCTGCGTCTGAAACGTGGAAAGTGTGTGTTTATGGCACCAAGTGTGACGTATCTGGGACATACCATCACAGCAGAGGGTCTTCGCCCAGTAGAGGACAAAGTGAGGGCTATCAAGGACGCCCCAAGCCCAAAGAACCTCACCGAACTCCGCTGTTTCGAGGCATGGTGAATTACTATGGGAAGTTCCTGCAGGATCTATCCAAAGTGTTGGCCCCTCTGCACAAGCTGCTGCACAATGACACAAAGTGGCAGTGGGGTGTGGGGCAGGAGAAAGCGTTTAAGGAGGTGAAAGAGCTCCTTCATTCAGCAAAACTGTTAGTTCACTATGATCCCGATAAAGACATTGTTCTCTCATGTGACGCGGCGCCTATGGTGGTTGGGGGCGGTCCTCCGCATGTTATGGAAGACGGCTCAGAGAAACCTGTTGGATTCGGCCTCGGACGCTGACGGCTGCAGAGAAAGGTTATACACAGTTGGAAAAAGAAGGTCTTGCTATTGTTTTTTGCGGTAAAGCGTTTTCATCAGTATTTATATGGACGTGTTTTCAAAATCCACACTGACCATAAACCACTGCTGAGTCTGTTCAGTGAAACAAAAACGCTGCATTCCGCCGCTAGCGTCAGCCAAAAATCCAACGGTGGGCACTAATATTGTCAGCCTACCAGTACGCAATAGCTGGTTGTTTGGGGGTTGTTTGTTTGTTTGTTTGTTTTTTGTTTTAATCCCATGTGTAAATTTCAAACTTTTGAGCTGGAAAAGATAACGCAGCGGCTGATGCGTTGATTCGCCTGCCATTGCCGGAGGCGCCTGTCTCAACATACGTACCTCCAGAGACTTTTTCATTAGAGAAATTGTCAGAGACACCTGTTAAGGCAGCCCAGGTCAAGCAGTGGACAGAGAGAGACCCAGTGCTGTCCAAAGTAAAGACTTACCTGTTGCAGGGCTGGCCCAGTGTGGTTGTCAGTGAGGAACTGAAACCATATGCCAAATGCAAGACAGAACTCAGCCTGCAGGATGGCTGCATATTCTGGGGGTTCGGGGTAGTTGTACCTCTCCCCAGGACGCTCACACATCGTGGAAGAACTACATGAGACCCATCCAGGAGTGTCACGAATGAAGAGCTTGGCGAGATCCTACGTCTGGTGGCCAAGAATGGATTTAGACCTGGAGAACAAGGTAAAGGCATGTACACAATGTCAGGCAAATCAACACATGTCGCCACCAGCCCCTTTGCAGCCATGGGAGTGGCCAGACCACCCCTGGTCAAGGCTACATCTGAACTTTGCTGGTCCGTTCATGGGGCAGATGTTCCTCATAATAGTGGATGCGCGCCCAAAGTGGATAGACGCTCACATCATGAGCAACCTAACAGCCCCCTTAACCATAGACAAGCTCAGACAAGTGTTCGCAATCCACGGGTTGCCAGATCCAGTGAATCACAGATAATGGTCCGACGTTTACCAGTGAGCTGTTTGGTGAGTTTATGGAACAGAATGGCATCCGACACATTCGTACAGCTCCTTTCCACCCAGCCTCGAATGGATTGGCAGAGAGAGCTGTCCAGACAGTGAAGGAGGGTCTAAAAAGGATGAAAGGTGACTCTCTCAGTACCAGACTTTCACGGTTCCTGTTTAAATATCGCCTTACACCGCAAACCACTACTGCAGCATGCACTCCAGCAGAGATGTTGATGGGACGTGGGAGCCTAAGTCAAAGTTGGATCTGCTGCGCGCCAGACACTAAGGCTAGGGTGCTGAGAAAGCAGAAAAGACAGAAGGAAGGTCACGATCAACATGCACGACAGAGACAGCTGAAACCAGGTGACAACGCTTCACGTTAAGAATTTCAGCAATAGCTCTAATCAGCAATGGCTGCCGGGGGTTATCTTGACACAAAGAGGACCTCTCTTCCCACGTCGAGAACTGGACTGATGGACGAAAGTGTTCCGCAGACATCAGGACCACGTACGCCCGCGTTCATGATACAGACCCCGAGGTCAGTAGCACCTCAGAGTTCCCCTTGGTGAGTCAGGACTACTGGGGAAGCTTCACCAGTGGAAAAGTTACTTGAAGAAATGTCTGTGCCCCCGGGAGAGGAACAAGTGATCACAGACACACAGGCCCCTCTTGTGACTCTTATACCAGATCCACCCAAAACGCCTACCTCAGCTGTGCCCGCAACAGCACCGGAGATAATTTGCAGGTCACAGCGTGATCGGAAGCCTCCGTATGGACTGAATGTTTAATTAATCTGAATGTGTTCAGTGGAATGTGCATATGCTAGATTATAAGAGTATGCCAAATAATATGATTTGTGTTTTGAAGAAGTATAACGAGTCAATATGTAAGAAAGAAATGACACCACATTAGTTTAAATTTTCCAGTTTATTTGTATTGGGGGAATTTTGGAATTTAGTAGGGGAGGAGTGTTGTATACTTACCAAATAATAATTACATGTCTTACCACTAGGGGGAGTCTATGTTTTTAGAGAGTAGTTTTGCACTACCTTCGTGGAGAGAAAAGGTGTGCTAGGGAAGTCGCCTACGAGAAGCACGTGTTGTGTTCCTAGCGTTCTTATGCTACAGCATTCATGTTATATTTAATATAAAAGCTACCACTCGGTACAACCTCTTTTGTGGTCCTGTTTATTATACAAGTTACCACAGTGAGTTATTAT
>CM022773.1:22975849-22995849 GCA_012411365.1 Ameiurus melas
TTCAAACCGAGTGTCATGTCCCGGTCATGGTGTGTGTTCTGCTCTAGCTGGATTAGCGTGTAGAAATATAGACGATGATATAAACGGGATGTTCTGAGTTCCGTTCCGTTCTTCAGGGAACATTACAGGACTGGGTTAGAGTTACACGAGTCAGGGAGTCAGGGAGTCACATACTAAATGATTATATTATATATATCACAACTACATTACAATACAGATCACTTTAATGCCCAAGCTCCGCCTCCATCGTTTAGGTCACGCCCCCAGACGGAGGTGTGGCTGTGTTTAGGTTAGAATATGAATCACACACACTGGGATAAACGTTTAAAACATTTCACCATTTTATATCGTTTTATTTTGTTCTTATCTTTTATTATTCTCGTGTGAATCACACCTACTTCCACTTTCTTAAACCCCGCCCCCCGCCGAATTCCTTAACGAGCCCCGCCCCTTCCCAGAGCGCCAGTACAGACGGAGCTGGATGTTTCAGCGTTGTGAAACTTCCGGTTTGTTTAAGTGCAGCTCGCAGTCCAAATAAAACTAATCCGAGTTTAACATTACAGATGTGTATGAACACATTAAACACATCACATCTGGAATAAACTCACCAGGAGAAGCTCTTCACTCCTCTTCTCTCTCTCTCTCTCTCTTCACTTTCGATTCCGGACTCCAGTGACGTCATCACGCCGCCTGCATTCCTGCACGCCCGCGCGCTGTGGATTAGATATCCATAAAGCAGGATATCGTCATCTTCCCCCACTGAGGGTCTAACCCTCTGTCGGTTACCATGGTAACAGTGCACAACAGTACAGATCTCCATCCAGATCTCCACAATAAAGTGCAATAAGGTTCAGAACACAAGAAGAAAGAACACAACTGTGGGGTGTTTCACTGGTTTCTCCCAGAACCAGAAGAACACCTGGAGGACAGCATCTCTGACCACAGCACGTAGTTTCAGAGAAACTGGGAAATGACTCACGGATAAAAATCCACAATATTTACAAAGGTATTGAGAATGAGATCACTGGGGGCTGATCATCTATTATTATTGATCCAGGTCTTCAAGAAGAAAGATTTCTTTCATAAGGAATATTCCGGAAATTTCCGAAGTGTATTAGAGAACTCCACATCATCCTTCTTCATCGTTCTACTCTTCCAGTTAACGTTGTGGAACATCTGCACAGAAATGTAGCTCCTGTGCTAGCAGGTGTCTGAGTTCTGGACTGTGATTGGTCAGAAGGGGTGGATTCACTTGTTCCACATTAAATGTAATAGAACCTGATAAAGCTGTGACGAGGTTCTCTTTAATAAAGGTTAGAATAGTTGGTCAACTGCAGCGCTAGAAGAGAAATAAACCACATGGAGACGTGCTGTTGTAGGAAAATAATCATCTTCAGGATGAACTCCACCGTGTGGCGCCGCATCACACCAGCCTGCTGTGGATCATTTTTCTAGAACACGCCCCCTAGTGGTTTATTTCCAACTCGTCGTCCGTTCTGGACCCAAGTGAATGTTCTAGCAGATGATCAATATTCCAGCTTCTCCATGGGCTTAAACCTCGGGCTTTTCTTTACAGGAGAACACCTCGTATTAACACCGACACGCTTCCTTTAATTCCTTTATCTAATCACTACATCAGATTCAAGTCGGATCAGATCTCAGCGTTCTGATGGAACTTGTGAACTGTGAACAGGAATGAAGTCAGGGACGGACACGAGTGCAGGTACACAACACTTTATTTCAAAATCTGGAGGACAAAATGAAACGGTAACAAAGTGGGGATCTAAACCCAGGCGCCGGTCAGGAGATCGGAGAACAGCACAGACGCTACTGCGACTATTCCAGATGTTTCTCCTTCACCTGAACCCTGAAAGAGTGTTAGTGAGCTCTGGAATAAATCCAGCACATGGTGTTAAATATATACATGCGTAACGTTAGCTAAGTGGAACACACACTGATAGATTCTAGTTCCTATAAACACACAGAAAGGCAGGACAACCCCCCTCCCCCTCCCCCCCACACACAGCTGTCAATCATTCAGTTCAGCTCCATGGGATCTGTATAGAGCTTTTAACGATGGAGATGATCACAAAGCAGCTGTACAGAAATAAGGCGAGCGTTAGAAGAAAACATTCCACAGATACGTGTTGATTTGTTTTCTAACTCTGATTATTTACAGAAGGAATTCTGATGGATTTCCTTCCCACTAAACACCCCCCCCCCCCCTTCGGGGCCCCACGCGACCCCCTTTTTTTTTTTTTTTGCTCAAACCAGATTAGACTATTGTCCATGTGGAGCTTCAGCACCTTCTCACAACCTGGACCTAGGCTCCTTACGTGTTCCTGACTACTGCAATATGGCCCCCACTCTGCTCCGACCGAGGGTGGGGTGCTGAGGTCTGACTTCTCCCTCGTGACCTCGGATTCCACACCAAATAGGAAAGAAATAATAAAGAATGATGTTGGATATTGTTCACACACAAGCCTGAAGAATTCCATCCATCTTCTACTGCTTATTCCTTCTTCAGGGTTGCGGGGAACCTGGAGCCTAATCCAGGGGGCATCGGGCACAAGGCGGGGTACAGGACAGGGTGCCAGTCCATCACAGGGCACACCCATTCACACACCCATTCACACACCCATTCACACACCCATTCACACACCCATTCACACACCCATGTACGGACAATTTAAACGAATCAACCTACCATGTTTGGACTGGGGGAGGAAACCCCACACAGCAATACAGGAGAACATGCAACCCTCGCATTACACTTTCTACAATTTCCTACATTTCCGTACATTTCCTGTCGGGAATCGAGCCCCAGACCCTGGAGATGTGAGGCGAACGAGCTAACCACTAAGCCACCGTGCTAATCACCCCCTGAAGAATTCTTCTTCTCTAATTACTGCTTAAACATCACGTCTCAACTGTGATCACCTTCATACTGCACAGAAGAGGGAGTGCTCCAACACACACACACACACACACACACACACATCTCCTACACAATAACAAAGATTATAAAGATATGATTCTACAGCTGGTTATAATGTTTATAGAATGTAACGTAAAGAATGTAATATAATAAGAATAAATGCACAGTGTACACACTGATTACACACTTATATCACAGAAGACGTGTGTGTGTGTGGGGGTCGGAGGGGTTGGAGGGGTCGATGTATTCTTCCTCCTAAACACTTCTGTATTATGTCGTGTAAATTAAACATTACGGTACAGTGGTTCTAACTCTACTGACTGATTCTCAGAGTGTTCTGTAGAGACTGCGTGGTGTGTGTATTGCTGCAGCTCTTCCTCCTTTTCTTCACACCACGTTTCCACCGCACTCACAAGTGCCTCCGTATCAGTCTTTAACTCCACATTTGCTTCACCACTGGGATTCTCCTTGAGGCTTTGTAGATCATCTCTCATCTTCTCGCACCGGGACTTTATATAATTCAGATCTGAATACACCTGGGTGCAGAGGGAGGGCCGTGACTGTACAGACACACTGCGCCTCAGGTTCTCAAGGTCGTCCAACACCCCCCCCATCATCCTCATCATCACCATCAACTGAATAGGAGATACACAGAGCACACACACACACACACACACACACACACACCATACATACTGTCAGTATACACATACATAAGCACACACACTCTTGCTGAACTGCTTTTACACACCTACACCAGGACACACACAATTAGCTTCAGGAGCGCTGGCAGAACTACATGTGTGAGAGTGTGTAACTGTGTAAGAATGTGTGTGTGTGTGTGTGTGTAACTGTGTGAGAGTGTGTGTAATTGTATATGTGTAAGAGTGTGTAACTGTGAGAGTGTGTGTGTAATTGTGTGAGAGTGTGTGTAATTGTGTGAGTGTGTGTAATTGTGTATGTGTGAGAGTGTGTACCTGTGTGCAAGTGTGTGAGAGCGTGTGTGTGTATGTAACTGAGTGTGTGTAACTGTTTGTGTAACTGTAAGTGTGTGTAAGAGTGTGCAACTGTGTGAGTGTGTGTAAGTGTGTAACTGTGTGAGAGAGTGTGTGTGTAACTGTGCGAGTGTGCGTGTAACTGTGAGAGAGTGCGTGTAACTGTGTGACTGTGTGTGTAACTGTGTGAGAGTCTGTGTGTAACTGTGTGTGTGTGTGAGAGAGAGTGTGTAGAAACAATAAACGCACATTTTCTGAGTCATACAGTTCAGATCCAGTCTGTATTGTATTAAACAAGTTCCTGCACACTTCCAGATCTCTTCTCTTATTGTAGCAGAACGATCCGACATCTTCTTTATATTTACTGTTCTCACTGTACCGCTCTTCCAGATCACCAATCATCTTCTCCACTTCCTTAATCTTCTTCTCCACTTCCTTCATCTCGTTCTCCACTTCCTCTGGAATCTTCTCAATCGACTCCATCTTTCTGGTACTTTTATTGAACTGGAGTTTTGTTCGTTGATTTGTATGTTGAAGAAGCTTTAACACTTGCTTAATTTCCACAACCACTGCTTCCTTTTCATTCTCCACCTGTTACACACACACACACACACACACACACACAGTTACACACACACAGTTACACACACACACACACACACAGTTACACACACACAGTTACACACACAGTTACACAGTCACACACAGTTACACACACACACACACACAGTTACACACACAGTTACACACACAGTTACACACACACACACAAGTTACACACACACACACACACACACACACAAGTTACACACACAGTTACACAGTCACACACAGTTACACACACACACACACACAGTTACACACACACACACAGTTACACACACACACACACACAGTTACACACACACACACAGTTACACACACACACACACAGTTACACACACACACAGTTACACACACACAGTTACACACACACACACACAGTTACACACACACAGTTACACACACACGTTACACACACACAGTTACACACACACACACACACACACACACAGTTACACACACACAGTTACACACACACAGAGTTACACACACACAGAGTTACACACACACACACACACAAACAGTTACACACACACACACACACACACACAGTTACACACACACACACACACATACAGCTACACACACAGTTACACACACACACACACACACAGTTACATACACACACACACACACACACACACAGTTACACACACACACAGCACACACACACACAGTTACACACACACAGTTACACACAGTTACACACACAGTTACTACACACACCACAGTTACCACACACACAGTTACACACACACACACAGTTACACACACACACACAGTTACACACACACACACACACACACACACAGTTACACACATAGTTACACACACACACACACAGTTACACACACAACACACAGTTAACACACACACACACACACAGTTACACACACAGTTACACACACACAGTTACATACACAACAGTTACACACACACACACACACAGTTACACACACACACAGTTCCCACACACACACACACAGTTACACACACACAGTTACCCCCACACACACACACACAGTACACACAGTTACACACACGCACAGGTAGAGGTAGTGTATGGATCTGAACTGTACAGAAGAGTGTGAGTGAGTTGTACAGAAGAGGACAAATGAAGATAAAGGACACTGTAGTGAGATGTTTCTCTGTCAGTAAAATAAGGAACAGATTGTATAATAAACCAGTCTTCACAATAAGAAGCATGGTGCTGACTGTCAGGGATCATCTGCAGGAACAGGAGAGAGAGGACATGTGGACACTTTAATAGGAACACCTGCACACTCATACAGTCATCTGACCAGCCAATCATGTGTCAGTATAAAATCCTGCAGATCCAGGACTAGAGCTTCAGGTCATGTTCACACCAAACATCAGAATGAAGGAACAGTCTGATCTCTGTGAAGTCTGATCTCTGTGACTTTAACCCTAGCGTGTGTGTTCGTACCAGATGGACTGGTTTGAGGATTTCAGAAACTGATCTCCTGCTGGGATTTACACACACACACACACACACACACACACACACACACACCCTGTACAGGTAAAGACTGGAAAAACAGCACCAGGTCTGATGAAGCTCGATTTCTCCTGTAACATGCAGAAGTGTTGGAGTTCAGCATCAACAGCATGAATCCATGAAGTCAGTCTGCTCTGTGTGAACGAGTCAGGCTGGTGGAGGTTCTGTAATGCTGTGAGGAATGTCTTCTTGCACACATTCTTAATACCAGTGGAGCATTGTCTAAATACGACAGCCTGTCTGAGTATTGTTGCTGATCTCCTGCATCGCTTTATAGACATGATTTACCATCTTCTAACATCTTCCAGCACTTCCAGCACGATAACAAACCACGTCTCACTGCATAAGTCCTCAAACCGGTTCCATGAACAGCATGATGAGTTGAGGGAACTTCACTGTCCTCCCCAGCCAGCAGATCTGACTCCAATAGAGAAGTTTTATGATGTGCTCCAGCAGGAGATCCACAGCACGAGTGTGCAGCTGACAAATCTGCAGGAATGATGTGATCATGATATCACCATGGAGCAGAACCTCAGAGGAACATTTCCAACACCTGCTGGAGTCCATCCTACAAAGACCCCAGGCTGAATAAAGTGGTCAGTGAGTGTGTGATGAACGCTCGTATGGAAAACGCCTGTGTGCTGATTGGCTGCTGCTAACGTCAGTCAGTCTGAACCTGCAGTCTGCAATGTTGAAGCTCATCAGCAGAACCTTGCTAAAAGAAACGACTCGGTGTGTGGGATTCAAAAAGACCAAATCATCAGCACACCAAACATCTCCAATCTAAACTGAAGACCAGAGAGGAACTGGACTGAGTTACTAACACCTTCTGCTTCTCCTCCTCATCTTCCACACCACAAACCCACCTGAGACCTGAGAGCTGTGTGTCTGTAATGATGAGTAGGGTGTGGGGGTTAGTCACGGTGGAGAAGTGGACAGTTAGCTCAATGCTGCCTTTTCCACAATCCACATGATTTTTACTGTCTCAGCAGATCATCTTTCCTCACAGCCGCTCTCTCTTTCAGCTCAGAACATCCTGATCAACACGGACAGTGGAAGAGATCTGATGGAAAAACTCTTCCTTAAAGATCTCTTCCTCTGGTCCATGTGGAGGTGTGTGATGGAATTACTCCTGAAGTATCTCTGGGATTTGAATCCCTCACATCAGTAAGATTTTACAGACGGTGTGTGTACGTGTCTGGAAAGATGGAGTGGAGTTTCCTTCTATAAACTGAGCAGTAGAAAGATCTCCAGGTGATATTTATCCTGTCTGAATGGACATGTGGAGAAAGATTGTGGTTTAGATCCTGTGGGAAAAGAGGCTTTGTGTTTTTTCTTCAGAATAAAGACGCTCCAGGAAACACTCGCTCTTTTACACACAGAGAAATAAAATACAGAGCGTGTTTAAAAGGATGTGGGAGATGTTCTGATCTAGTAACGCAACGTTAGATCATTAATAACAATCATTACATTCTTATTACATGACTTCTGTTACACACACAGTTACTCTTACCTCTCTGAGCTTCTCCTCAGCTGCTAACTGCGATAAACTGAACAGAATCACATCATTTTTGAGCTTCTCCACAGCTGCTCTCCTGAAGTATATTATCACTCCACTGATCACCAGCACCAGCACCAGCAGCAGCACCACTATCAGTGCAGTCATCCCCTTACTTAACCCTACAACACACACACACACAAACACACACACACACACACACACACACACACACACGCACACAAAACACAACACACACACACACACACACACACACACACACACAACACACACACACACACACACACACACACACACACACACACAGGGTAGTAATGAGAGTGTGTGTGGAGGACGATGTTATTGCTAGTACAGTTACAGTGGAGTGTAAAACATGAGTGATAACGGTCAGGTTTCACTGTTCGCTCCTAAACACACAACAGCAGGAGTTTCTCTCTCACTCAGCGTCTTCCAGAAGCTTCCAACCTCGTATTCATGAGAAATCCAGTGGAGAAGTAGTGGAGACGTTGGAGCTATCGCTGGACTCAAAGTCCCAGAATGCACTGCAGCTACAGGACGCAGAGTTATGAAGGAGAACGGGCTAGGCTAGTTAGCGATCTAGGAGATGAGGAGCGTGATGGAGGATTAGGATTAAAGCCCAAGCTTGTAAACTATTCACTAAAGTGAAAATACACCCACATGTCCATGGAAGATGTTTCCACTAAAAACTCAGAGCTTCAGTGTAAAATAAATCTTGGAGCTCACTGAAGATGTTCATTCTAAAAATGAAGATCTCAGCTGTTCAGGGTGGAGTTCTCCTTTTAGAGTTCCTCTAGAGAGAACGTTCTAGATTCGACCTCTGTAAAGGTTCACAGGTTAAAGAGCTACTTCTCAATAAAATGCTGAAAATGACAGAGTAAATGTTCTCCTGAATCCTCCGAGTGCTGCCTAATAACGTAAACACCACAAACACATTCATGCAGATCGGTGTGGAATTCTTTAAGAACGCTGAACACCACCGTATATAACGTTTCCCATAATTCAGTGTTTCAGCCCTTCATTACACATCACACTGAGACGTACCTGTCACAGAGACGGCGTACACACGAATGTCTTCTTTATTCTCCGTGTCCCGGATGGTGTAACGTCCACTATCACTGTACGTCACGTCTCTCAGTGTGAGCTCTGGGTATCTGAGTGATATTCTGTTGTTGTATTCAGCTTTACACTGTAGTGAGTGTTGAGTCACGTTACAGATCTGTTCACCAACAGCTGAATCACTGCTTGTATAAATCACCTCCACTGGCTCTGGTACGGACAGATCCAGGATCAGATCTTCCACCAGGGTTCTTCTGAACTGCTGAGAACACGGCTGAGGAGAAACACATTCAGCTGTATTTATTCAGAGTCCACAACTAAAGTTCAAAGGTCACGTCAGTGTTTACGTGGGGAAAGTTGCTGGTATTCAGAGTCGGGTTACGCAGCTGCTTCAGTGGAGTTTCTGAGCTCTAATGCTCAGATGATTAAAATCACCTGCGTGTAGTTCACACCTCCAGAGATCAGAACACAGAATGTGGAGTGAAGAAGGAAGGGTGTGTTTACTTTGCTGTAGAATGGAATACGATGTGAAAGTGAGAGACGATTTAAAAATGAAGAGATTTCAGGTTTAGATTTGTAATGAATGTTTAAAAACATGTTGCACTTCATCATTACGGGAGATGAAGTGTTGACTGATGGGTAAAAATCTCAATTCTATCCGTTCAACATCAAATCCACAACACAATAACGTGTGCCACAAGTGCAGGGGTGTGAATACTTTCTGACCCCACTGTGTGTGTGTGAACGAATAGCACTAGCTGTAATGATCACATTAATCACCGGTTTGATGAAACACTAATAAAAGCAGCATTTCTAAATGATGAAGTAAAGAAGTGTGTTTGATGTTGTGCTCCAACAGCAGGACTTCATGAAGCTACGAGACACTAAATGGAGGAGATGAAACTGTAGAGAGAGACGGAGGAGATCTGATCTCTCTGTAATTCACTATGTTGATGTGCTGAATGAATCAAATAATCTCAGTGTTTGTGGGAATGCGATGCGCTCTCCTGTAAAGAAAACTGGACCTTCTTTACACTTTCATTTGGATCAGTTTGATTTTGAAGTGAATCCATAATTGAATGAATAATGAACAGTGTCTCTAATGAAGACGTCACCTCTGACGAGCTCTGTGCTAAATAAAGCCTCTGTTTTAGATAAACTCCGCCCCTGCATGCGTGACTCTCACCTGACTTCTGAACAGTGTTAAGTGTGTAGTTCCGTCTGAGTTCTGAATACTGATGTGTGGAATTTCAGGATTAAATCCTAACTGTGCTCTTAACTCTGAATGTGACCCAATAATTCAGACTGAATGTTTTATCAGCAGTAGAAGAGATAAAGACACTTACTCTCAATGCTGAGGCGCCACACAGAGTAGTCTATGCTGCGACACTCACACACGTACGTGTTCCTCATACTGTATTCAGCTGAAGTGATGGTGAGAGAGAGATCTCCCTTCAGGTACTGATCATGAGACATTTCATATCCCTTCACCACTGAGCTGCATGATGTCTGATCACACCGAGCGAAGACAACAGATCGAGTACTGTACAAGGTCCATTTGGCCTCACCAGAACACTCCTTTTTACATGGGAGAGTCACACGCTGATGAAGCTTCGCCTGGATAGGAAAGACCGCATCTGCTACAGGAGCTGAAAGAGAGAATAAACCCTTTATGTCGAGGACAAAACTATGAAGATGAGTTTAGATTTAAATTGAAGAATAAAGTGATAGCACTGCGCTCTTTTCCACCGTGTGGATTAATCTGACTGCTGCAGGTGTAAAAACTCATACAGAGAACATTCAGGGCTGTGTCCCAAACCACGTGAAGTGCACTAAGATTCCTAAACACTCATCACACGCTGTAGTGATATTTAATGTGACAGTGCAGTGAGAGTGTACAGTGAGAGTGAGAGTGTACAGTGAGAGTGTACAGTGAGAGTGAGAGTGTACAGTGAGAGTGCAGTGAGAGTGTACAGTGAGAGTGAGAGTGTACAGATTGAGAGTGTACAGTGAGAGTGTACAGTGAGTGTGAGAGTGTACAGTGAGAGTGTACAGTGGACAGTGAGAGTGTACAGTGAGAGTGTACAGTGTACAGTGAGAGTGAGAGTGTACAGTGAGAGTGTACAGTGAGAGTGAGAGTGTACAGTGAGAGTGTACAGTGAGAGTGAGAGTGTACAGTGAGAGTGTACAGTGAGAGTGTACAGTGAGAGTGAGAGTGTACAGTGAGAGTGAGAGTGTACAGTGAGAGTGTACAGTGAGAGTGTACAGTGAGACTGAGAGTGTACAGTGAGAGTGTACAGTGAGAGTGAGAGTACAGTGAGAGTGTACAGTGAGAGTGTACAGTGAGAGTGAGAGTGTACAGTGAGAGTGTACAGTGAGAGTGTACAGTGAGAGTGTACAGTGAGAGTGTACAGTGAGAGTGAGAGTGTACAGTGAGAGTGTACAGTGAGAGTGAGAGTGTACAGTGAGAGTGAGAGTGTAGAGTGAGAGTGTACAGTGAGAGTGTACAGTGAGAGTGAGAGTGTAGAGTGAGAGTGTACAGTGAGAGTGTACAGTGAGAGTGAGAGTGTACAGTGAGAGTGTACAGTGAGAGTGAGAGTGTACAGTGAGAGTGAGAGTGTAGAGTGAGAGTGTACAGTGAGAGTGTACAGTGAGAGTGAGAGTGTACAGTGAGAGTGTACAGTGAGAGTGTACAGTGAGAGTGAGAGTGTACAGTGAGAGTGTACAGTGAGAGTGTACAGTGAGAGTGTACAGTGAGAGTGAGAGTGTACAGTGAGAGTGTACAGTGAGAGTGTAGAGTGTACAGTGAGAGTGAGAGTGTACAGTGAGAGTGTACAGTGAGAGTGTACAGTGAGAGTGTACAGTGAGAGTGAGAGTGTACAGTGAGAGTGTACAGTGAGAGTGTAGAGTGAGAGTGTACAGTGAGAGTGTACAGTGAGAGTGTACAGTGAGAGTGTACAGTGAGAGTGAGAGTGTACAGTGAGAGTGTACAGTGGTAGTAGATGTTGTGAGTGAGAGTGAGAGTGTACAGTGAGAGTGAGAGTGTACAGTGAGAGTGTACAGTGAGAGTGTACAGTGGTAGTAAATGTTGTGAGTGAGAGTGAAGGACACTTACCAGTGGTGAATGTGAGGGTGAGTAAGAGCAGGACACAGTGGTGAATGCTGCAGGACTGCATGTCTGAGGAGACACAACACCACCATCAGTACTGCACAGGTGGAGAAGAAAGCAGGAGAGAGAAACACACTCACAGCTACATTTGATCATTAAACCTGCAATTTACTGCAATTCAGAACATTTTAAAACATTCATCAGTAAATCAGTTATGAAATATAATTTACATTATAGCAGCGAGGCCTGGACAATAATTCAATATCAATATATATCGCGATATAAGTTTTTTCAATAACGGTCGACATACATTAAAACATTAGTCACTGACTGACGTTCAGGTGTCAGCAGTAATAAACTGTGCCAGAGAGCGGTGCTGACTAGCAGCAGAACACATCAAATCTGTTCCACCATCTGATGCAGTTCCACCTAGTAGAATATTCTGAGAGTCAGAAGGTCAGGCATCATAAAGGTTTAACTCAACCTGTCTCTGAAATACAGTCATGGACGAAATTATTGGCACCCCTGGAACTTTTGCAGACTATGCACCATTTCTCCCAGAAAAGTGTTGCAATGACAAATGTTTTGGTACACACATGTTTATTACCTTTAAGTGCATTGGAACAGCACAAAAAAGCAAAAGAAAAAAGGCAAATTTGACACGAGGGCCGAACCTCGGAACCATACTTGAGCCTGACGGTGCACTTTATTGACCAAGATTGGAAGCTTGTCAGCTTATGCCTCCAGACTGTTTACTTTCCCGAGGATCACACGGGCGAAGCAATTGCAGCCGGACTTACGGGGGACTCAGCGAGGAGCGCCAGGTCTGCATCACCACAGATAGCGGGACCAAGATCATCAAAGCCGCTGAGTTGAACAGATGGACAAGGCTACAATGCTTCAGGCACCGACTGAACTCCGCTATTGGTAAGTTATACACAGTTAATATATATTTGAGTATTATGTTAAGTTATTTTGCTTATGGTATGAGTATTTATTACTACAATCATTGCAGTAACAAATAGACCATATGCTTAACACAAAATAGGCCTAACCTAAATGTAGCTTATCAGTGATTGTATGTTTTTAATAGCTATTTTTATATTCTTTATATTTGTTTATAGTATGTTTATATTCACACAATTTTATGCTTGCTATGTGGTTGTTGCATGCCATGTCATAAGACGTTCATTGAGCATGTGTTATAATGTGCATTTGATTTGATAATTAAAACACTTGTGTTGAGGTGCTCTGTGTTGTGTAGGCTATGATTTCATGTGATTTCATTCCCCCAGTTTAAGTGACTGAATATGCTATTCATATATTCTTTAATTAAGACATACATATTTGTATGGATTTATACGTACAGCAGTTATATTAATAAGATTCAAAGGTGTTTTACTGGCATGGAAACAGATGTTCGCCAAATCAGGTGTAAAATAAAAACAACAAAATGTACATAAGCAGAAGAATTGTGATTTTGAAATTTTGTAGTTAAAATACAAATGAAAACTATATATTGCAATATTTTTTTCTCTCTCTCTCTCGGTGTACAGAGAAAGTTCACCAAGACAAGCAAGTGGACAGAGCAGTTGGGGTCTGTAAAAAGGTGGTGGCTGCCTTCTCCTTCTCCTGGAAGAAGAAACGGGACAATGCAGCTGCTCAGGAGGAGTATCACTTGCCACAGCACAAGCTCATCAGTGAAAGCCCAACAAGATGGGGCTCCCGTCAACAAATGGTGAGGCGGGTTCTGGAGCAGAAAAGGGCCATCACAGAGGTCCTCTCAAAAGACAAGAAGACCGGGTTGCTGGTTCCTACTTGGCAAGATGTGGACGTTTTAGAGTCTATAGATGCGGCTCTAAGCCTGCTCCTTGAATTCACCGATGCCTTGTCCGGTGAGTCCTATGTCAGTGTGTCATTCCTAAAACCAGTGATGCATCTCTTCAACACCTCCATCTTGAAGGAAGCAGAGGATGACACAGACCTCACCAGGACCATAAAAACAGTGATGGGATACCTGAATGAAAAGTATGATGACCCAGCCACGGATGATCTACTTGACATGGCATGCCTCGTTGACCCAAGATTCAAGCTTCAGTACACTCAGGAGGAGAAGAGAGAATACATCAAAGAGAAAGCTGTGTTGGAGATGCTGAAGGGAGAGAGAGCTGTTGTGGTAAGGGAAGAGGAGTCCAGGGAAGAAGCCATGGGAGATGCTTCTACAGCAGTGACACCAGCCAAGAAAACAAAGCGGTCTCTGGCTAGCTTTTTTCCCCCCAAACAGGTCCACCAGTACCAACACAGAAGGCTTGAGTGAACAGCAGGCAGTTGAGAGAGAGCTCAGCAACTACCTTCTGTCTCCAGATGCTGACAATGACTCAAATCCTCTGGATTGGTGAAAAGTCTTTCAAAAGAACTTCCCCAGAGTAAGCCAACTGGCAAAACATTACTTGTGTATTCAAGCCACAAGCTCCCCCTCTGAGAGGGTTTTTAGTACAGGTGGCAACATTGTCACATGTAAAAGGGCATCTTTGAAGCCAGATAATGTAGACCAGCTTGTATTTCTTGCCAGAAACCTCTAGAGCCTGTCATAGGGTGTCATCAACCCCAAACAATGTCCCTGCCCCAGCAACATGTGTTCTTGTTATTACTCACACTTTGTTTTCTTCAGCAACTCTGAGCATTTTTCTTTTTTTATCCTGGCTGAAGCACTTTTAATTCAACCTATACGAATAAAATAGTAATAAATTAAAGATATTAATATTGACGAAGGTGAGAGTTTTGTTTATTTGACACTGATTTCACATTTCTTGTTTGTATGAAGGTTAAATTCAAAATAATTTTTTAAATTTCCAAATTATTATATAGTTTTATAGGAGGAGGTTTCATAGACTTGGCAAATTCATTTTACAGAAGTTTGAAGGTACAGACATCTGTTGTGGGCGTCCTTGGCAGTTTTCCTGAGGATTTATATTGTTCATATCGATATCGGAGTTCTATCGTATCGACCGAAATTAAGAAATATATTGTGATATACATTTTGGCCATATTGTCCAGCCCTGATAGCAGCTATACACACTCGTTCCCTCACCAGTCTCTCTTTAATCTCTCTTTATTTTCTCTCTCTATTCTCTTCTCTTTATTCTCTCTCTAAGTTAATAAGATAATCACAGTGTGTAGTGTTACGACAAGCTACAGGGGTTTTTGTCTCATTAACCGGTTCTGCAGTTGTTTCAGTGATCAAATAAACAAATCACACAAACACACACGCTAAAGACCGAATTTCACAAACACACACAATCTGCCCTGCAAAAGAAAGCTGGAGTCTGAAACTAACAGAAGTGATTTATACAAAGAGTAATTAGAGAGAACACACAGAGCTCTAACTCATAAATGTTCTGTTTCACAATTATAAATAACTGAGTCTACACCATATTTCACTCATAAACACAATCAATTCTACAAATCTGTGAACAAATATAAAATCCAGTGTGTACAAACACACACCTCTCTGTCAGGTTTGTGAGACTCGGGACTTTTTAATTATTTATGTATTTATTTATATGAGATTGCATCTGAACCGCTTCCTGTTTCCCCCAGCAGATGGCGCTGTCGGTCAGTGTCTCTCCACAGGGTTGTCCTGGAGCTCCAGTCTCAGCTCCACTCCCTGGTGACGGCTGGAATAAATGTGGGGTTCTGTGCTAAAGCTTTATCCCTCCAACACTTTTACACTGTAGAGAACCTGCACTACAACCTGTACACATACTCACACGTGTGTACTGAGGAAACACATCAAACACAAGCACTTCCGCTTCCGCTTCGTCTTTAAAGAAGAAGCGCTGTAGTGAAAGCATGTGAAGTGTAAACAGATCAAAGCACCGCGGTGATGAACACAGTATACAGTAGTGTGTGCAGTAGAAGAGGAAGAACAGAGGAAATGATGTGAGAGGAAAAGAAGGCGCTAGAGGGCGCTCTAACGGGCCTCCGCGACCCCACCCAGCCTGGAGGATTGTCCTGTAACAGCGCGGTGTGAAGTGTGTTTTATTCCTCACTTCACACACACTTCACACACACTTCACACACACTTCACTGCGTTCATCTGCACTCTGTCTTCTGGAAGCTGCAACATTCAGTTCTGTTCACAATAAACTCACCTCGAGATCTTCTTCTCTCCGCTTTCTTCTCTCCGCTTTCTTCTCTCTTTCTAACGGCGAACTTCTGACTTTCGCTTTCCATTCCGGAAGTAGGAAAGGGTTGGCCTCGCGGCTTCCTGTGACGTCACCAATGCACCGCTCTGCACAGCCACAGGCGGCGCTAAAGCTCCGAAACTTTCCTCCTGATAATAATAACAGTAATAATAATAATAACAATAATAATAACAACAATAATAATAATAATAGTAATTATAATAATAATAATAACAATAATAATAATAATAATAGTAATTATAATAATAATAATAATAATAGTAATTATAATAATAATAACAATAATAATAATAATAGTAATTATAATAATAATAGTAATTATAATAATAATAACAATAATAATAATAATAGTAATTATAATAATAATAGTAATAATAATAGAGAGCCTTTTCTCTGTAAATGTGTGAGTGGAATGTTGTGATCAGTTAGTGATCTCTACACTGAGGGATCCACTGGTTCTCTCTCATCTTCATCATCATCTGTTTCTGTGATCACGGATATTATTATAATTATTATTATTATTATTATTATTATTATTACTATTATTATTATTATTATTATTATTACTATTACTATTATTATTATTGTTGTTGTTGTTGTTGTTGTAGTGAGACGTGTGCACAGTGAGAGATTATTACCTTATACACTTCATCATCCAGCTCCATCATCTTCATGTTGTGATGTTTGGGGAAAATAAACACATCTACAATGATTCCTCTCACGCTGACACACACACACACACACACACACACACACACACACACACACACACACAGAGTTACTGTTACCTCCCTGTAGTTGATTATTGTCCTATAACTGCACGTCCCAGAGAGTTTTATTCCTCTTACACCACAAAAATTTATCAACAATGATCATTTTTATTAAAGAACGAAACGTCGTCCTGTTTATCTGTTTATATTTTTTTTTTTTTTTTTTTTTTTTTTTTTTTTTTTCTTTTTTTTTTTTTTTTTTTCTCTCTATACTCTCTCTATATATATACTCTCTCTCTATACTCTCTCTCTCTATACTCTCTCTCTCTATACTCTCTATACTCTCTCTCTCTCTATACTCTCTCTCTCTATACTCTCTCTCTCTATACTCTCTCTCTCTACTACTCTCTCTCTATACTCTCTATACTCTCTCTATACTATACTCTCTCTCTATTCTCTCTCTCTATACTCTCTCTCTCTATACTCTCTCTCTCTATATACTCTCTCTATACTCTCTCTATACTCTCTCTATATATACTCTCTCTCTCTATACTCTCTCTCTCTATACTCTCTCTCTCTATACTCTCTCTCTATATACTCTCTCTCTATACTCTCTCTCTACTCTCTCTCTATACTCTCTCTCTATACTCTCTCTCTATACTCTCTCTCTATACTCTCTCTCTCTATACTCTCTCTCTCTATACTCTCTCTCTCTATATCTCTCTCTATACTCTCTCTCTCTATACTCTCTCTCTCTATACTCTCTCTCTCTATACTCTCTCTCTATACTCTCTCTCTCTATACTCTCTTCTCTATACTCTCTCTCTATACTCTCTCTCTCTATACTCTCTCTCTATACTCTCTCTCTATACACTCTCTCTCTCTATACTCTCTCTCTATACTCTCTCTCTGTACTCTCTCTTTATACTCTCTCTCTCTATATACTCTCTGTATACTCTCTCTTTCTATTTTCTCTCTCTATTTCTCTCTTATTATCTCTTTATTCCCTCTCTTTATTCCCTCTCTCTATTCTGTCTCTCTATTCTGTCTCTCTATTCTGTCTCTCTTCCCACACACACACACGTTCACTTTCTCCGGAACCCTAATCACACACACTCACACTACAGCCGGTGAGGAAGCAGGGCCAAGCAGTGTGAGGGTGAAGGAGAAGCCGGTAGCATGGAGGGAGAACACTGGGCAGACCGGGGTCAGTGCAGGGGGCGTGGCTACTGCTCAACCTGCTACTGCTACTGCTGAGAGGAGTACTGAGGTTGAACATGCAGGAGAGAACAATGAACCTGAACCTGTGTGTGAAGCAGACTCTGCTGAGCTCCAGGCTTCGCAGCTGGAGGACAGTGTAATTGAAGGTGGTGTAGAGGGTACACAGAGTGGTGACGTGGTGGTGGAAAATGGAGTAGGTGCTGCATTAATTGAGAATAATGGTGTGGTGATGGAGAACGGCTGGTTTCAGTGCAGGAAATGAGGAGAGCAGTGGAAATGACTGGGAGGACACTGAAAGTGTCATGGAGAACGCTGGTGTGGTCAGTGGAACTGCTATGGAATTGGTGATGTGGATGTGGGAGGATGATGGAAATACTACAGAGATTACAGATGAGGGTAAGGGAGGAGGATTGTGCGAAAAATGAAATTTATAGTCGAGCATGAGCTTTAATTAGAGGAGATTTTGACAAGTACTTATTCACAGACTTTTTCTAGATACAGAAAAGAAATTTTTTTGTATCGAGTATCAAAGTCAAAAAGACACACTATGAATCCTTGAAGGAACTGAGTCAACAAAAGAGATAACGCGCTGTGAAAAATGGCAACAACAGAAACTAAAAGAAAAAGAGGAGAAAGATATTTTAAAAGATCAATAAATAATGGGATACGTCACATACATGAGTCACTTTGGTTTCTGTAATTGTCCTCACTGTCGTTTCCTCCTCTTATTCCTTTATGGAGAAGCTGAGAGTAGGTCCTCTTAATATTAATGGGGGTAGGGACAGGAACAAACGAGCTGTAGAATGAGAATTTATTCAATATAAAAACACTGACGTGGTCTTTTTACAAGAGACCCATAGTGAGAAAGAAAACGAGACAGAATGGGGGATGTGGTGGGAAGATCAACTCTTTCTTAGTCACGGGACTAATTTTAGTGCCGGAGAAGCAATTTTATTTTCTAAAAGGTTAAAAGCAACTATTACACAGCATACTGAATAGAGCAGGGTCGACTTTTCATAATACAAGCAGATATCAGAGGAGCAGGGTTTCTTTCTGTAAATGTTTACGCCTCAAATGTAGGCAGTGAAAAGGTTTTATAAATGAAGAAAAGTTTTGGCACAGTATAGCAGTAACGTCACTATAGTAACGGGTGGAGACTGGAACTGTACTACAGACTTTACAGGAGACAGAAATGCAGAAGAACCTCACATACACTCGTCTGAGGTATTAGACTGAGATATTAAAGCATGTGGACTTCTAGATCCTTGGAGGGAAAAGAACTTGTGTGTAAAGCAGTACACATGACTAAAATCATCTGATACAAGAATAAGTGCAGCAAGACTAGACAGATTTTACATCACAAAAACTGAGAGGAACACAATTTTGAAGAGTTTTATATACCCTAGTGGTCTTTCAGATCATCATATGGTCACAGTAGATTTGATGTTCTCCAGCACTGCAGAGTCCAGATCTTACTGGTGTTTTAATATAAAGTTACTTCAAGACCAAGATTTCTGTTGAAATGGACATTATTGTGGGAGGAATGGAGACAGAAGAAGGGAGGGTTTACTTCCCCAGGCACAGGGTGGGAGGTTGGGAAAACACTAATAAAGATGTTTTTGCAGCAGTACACTGCACACATGAAGGACAAATGAAGAGCACCATTGAGGAGTTAGAGAGAGAGAGAGACAGGAACAGTAGAAAATGATCTAATCACTAAAAATCACACAGGGAAGAGAAGAGGGCACTAGGTTCCTATCTTTATGAGCAGGCCAAGGGGGCCCTTATTAGAACCCAAATCTCTAACGTCAAAGATACTGATGGTCTTATTTCTTCAACCTGGAACAGAGAACCAGACCTCACAATCTCATGTGTACCTAAAGCGCCCTGATGGAACTACAACTACATCACCAGCAGAAATGAGGAAGAGTGCAGTGGACTTTTATAAGGAACTTTCCGTGTGGATGTCACTGACCCACATTGCAGAGAGGAGCTACTAAAGGAGCTAACAAAACTACCAAGACAGGTCCTCCCCCAACCTTAAACATGATGCTAGCTTCAGAGTATAAAAGTTGAATCCATGATAAAAACCATGCACCTA
>CM022773.1:23000849-23010849 GCA_012411365.1 Ameiurus melas
TTTTTCCTCTCATGCTACAGCGGGAAGAACTTTAACGTATTACTGCACTTTTGATCGATTTATACTTCCATTTCATCTGACTTCTAGAACCAGAATTTCAGCAACACAAGTTACTTCCTGTTCTCATTTCCTCATTTAGAAACTGGTTTCCTCCGGAGCTTCTCTTCCTGCTCGCTCTGAACGTTTATGAGATTCTATAAGGCTTGTAGCTCTGCTGGAGAAACTTCACTTCCACACATGAAGAAGAACCTCCTCCAAACTCCATCTTACTTTATTATTAAAGACCTAGATGTTCTACACTGAACTGATGAGGGATGGGAGAGTTCTGACATTTATTTTCGCATGTCTTTATCCACTGCTGCTGTTCATAACTGGACTGTGATTGGTCAGGAGGTGATGAGTTCTCTAGAACAGCAGCTCTGACAGTAGCGCAGGTTTATATTAACGCACTCGCTCTAATACCTTATCGTTTCTATAGTAACAGCTCCACATAGACAGATTTATGGAAGGAGTCTCCAGTGTCAGTGCTGTGTAACAGTCAGAGGTAAAGCTGTAACTTGAAGTTTCCCAAATCTTCATCACAGAGGAGTTTACACTTCTGTACTGTTTCTCCATAACACCACACACTGAATTGCAGTAAATTGCAGGTTTAATGATCAAATGTAGCTGTGAGTGTGTTTCTCTCTCCTGCTTTCTTCTCCACCTGTGCAGTACTGATGGTGGTGTTGTGTCTCCTCAGACATGCAGTCCTGCAGCATTCACCACTGTGTCCTGCTCTTACTCACCCTCACATTCACCACTGGTAAGTGTCCTTCACTCTCACTCACAACATCTACTACCACTGTACACTCTCACTGTACACTCTCACTCTCACTGTACACTCTCACTCTCACTGTACACTCTCACTGTACACTCTCACTGTACACTCACTCTACACTCTCACTCTCACTGTACACCCTCACTACTCACTGTACACTCTCACTCTCACTGTACCCCTCACTGTACACTCCTCTACTCTCCCTGTACACTCTCCCTGTACACACTTTCACTGTACACTCTCACTCTCACTGTACACTCTCACTGCTCACTGTACACTCTCACTCTCCCTGTACACTCTCACTGTACACTCTCATCTCACTGTACACTCTCACTCTCACTGTACACTCTCACTGTACACTCTCACTGTCCACTCTCACTCTCACTGTCCACTCACTCTCACTGTACACTCTCACTGTACACTCTCACTCTCACTGTACACTCTCACTGTACACTCTCACTCACTGTATACACTCTCACTGTACACTCTCTCACTGTACACTCTCACTTTACCTCTCACTGTACACTCTCACTGCACACCTCACTGTACACTCACCTGTACACTCTCACTCACTCTAACTCACTCTCCCTGTACACTATCACTCTCACTGTACACTCTCACTGTACACTCTCACACTCTCACTGTACACTCTCACTGTACACTCTCACTGTACACTCTCACTCTCACTGTACACACTCTCACTGTACACTCTCACTCTCACTGTACCACTCACTGTACACTCACATGTACACTCTCACTTTCACTGTACACTCTCACTGTACACTCTCACTCTCACTGTACACTCTCACTGTACACTCTCACCTCTCACTGTACACTCTCACTCTCACTGTACACTCTCACTGTACACGTGTCACATTAAATATCACTACAGCGTGTGATGAGTGTTTAGGAATCTTAGTGCACTTCACGTGGTTTGGGACACAGCCCTGAATGTTCTCTGTATGAGTTTTTACACCTGCAGCAGTCAGATTAATCCACACGGTGGAAAAGAGCGCAGTGCTATCACTTTATTCTTCAATTTAAATCTAAACTCATCTTCATAGTTTTGGTCTCGACATAAAGGGTTTATTCTCTCTTTCAGCTCCTGTAGCAGCAGGTGACTGTCCTACACTGGTGAAGCTTCATCAGCGTGTGACTCTCCCATGTACAGTGGAGTGTTCTGGTGAGGCCAAATGGACCTTGTACAGTACTCGAGATGTTGTCTTCGCTCGGTGTGATCAGACATCATGCAGCTCAGTGGTGAAGGGATATGAAATGTCTCATGATCAGTACCTGAAGGGAGATCTCTCTCTCACCATCACTTCAGCTGAATACAGTATGAGGAACACGTACGTGTGTGAGTGTCGTGGCCGAGACTACTCTACTGTGCGCCTCAGCATTGAGAGTAAGTGTCTTTATCTCTTCTACTGCTGATAAAACATTCAGTCTGAATTATTGGGTCACATTCAGAGTTAAGAGCACAGTTAGGATTTAATCCTGAAATTCCACACATCAGTATTCAGAACTCAGACGGAACTACACACTTCACACTGTTCAGAAGTCAGGTGAGAGTCACGCATGCAGGGGCGGAGTTTATCTAAAACAGAGGCGTGTCTCAGTTACACTCGATTCTGATCTTGAACTGAAGTTCATGTGTCTTGCGTGATATCGGCTCGAGTGAGGAGCAGTGTTAAGTCCAGCGCCACCATCTGACAGTTTGATGGAACCCCAATATATCACGCTGAAATGCATCTTGTAAAAATATGTTTTGGCTGTAAAAATGCGCACACACACACACACAGACACACACACACTATGGAATGTCATTCTAGGACGCAGGAAGAGCAATGTCCTAAGCCAAGCAGAGAGGCGGAGCGACATCATCAGCAACATTGTCAGCGGTAAACAACAACTTTAATAAACAACTAATAAACAAACAAAGACAGAAAAAGACCAGAAAAAAACTAGAAGAACTAAAACAGAGCAGCAGACCGCAGTAAGACAGGACAAGGGGCATTCACCATGACAACACAAACTACTCACAGTGCAAATACACCAACAACATAAAGTAATAACAGTACAATATAATGCTTCTCAACTAACGAGAGAAAACACAGAACTTACACTGGGGAAATAATTACAGAACCATCTCAGGTGTGCACAAACACAGGAAGTGACGCAAACAATAAAGGGAGAACTTTTTTATGTGAGTGAAGGTGCCCTCTGGTGGTCTGGGGGGAACTGTCCATGGTAAACATCCATCCATCTTCTATACCACTTATCCCCTTCAGGGTCATGGGGAACCTGGAGTCTATCCCAGGGAGAATTGGGCACAAGGCAGGGTACACCCTGGACAGGGTACCAATCCATCACAGGGCACAATCACACACACATTCATACACTTTGAACATGGCAGTCAGCCTACCATGCATCTCTTTGGACTGGAGGAGGAAACCGGAGTACCCAGAGGAAACCCCCGCAGCACGGGGAGAACATGCACACTCCGCACACACAGGGCCCCGGTGGGACTCGAACCCCCGACCCTGGAGGTGTGAGGTGAACGTGCAAACCACTAAACCACTAATGTGAGTGAGGGTGCCCTCTGGTGGTCTATGTAAACGTGACATTCTTAATAAGAGATATTGTTTACAATCATTTTGTATTTTTTATAGACAAAATGATGAATGAACTTTAAATTAATTCTGCTACACTTAAAAGAACTTTATATCAACATATTAGACTTTTCTTTCGCATTTAAAAAAATTATCTCCCTTTTATGCTACAGTAATTACATATTACATTTGACAGCAAATAAAAACATTTTCTTCCTTTCCTGAGTGTTTTTGTTTAAAGTCAGTGGTTCCACTCAAGAAAATTCTTGTAAGCTGGAGGTGTGAACTACACGCAGGTGATTTTAATCATCTGAGCATTAGAGCTCAGAAACTCCACTGAAGCAGCTGCGTAACCCGACTCTGAATACCAGCAACTTTCCCCACGTAAACACTGACGTGACCTTTGAACTTTAGTTGTGGACTCTGAATAAATACAGCTGAATGTGTTTCTCCTCAGCCGTGTTCTCAGCAGTTCAGAAGAACCCTGGTGAAGATCTGATCCTGGATCTGACCGTACCAGAGCCAGTGGAGGTGATTTATACAAGCAGTGATTCAGCTGATGGTGAACAGATCTGTAACGTGACTCAACACTCACGACAGTGTAAAGCTGAATACACACACAGAACATCACTCAGATACCCAGATCTCACACTGAGAGACGTGACGGAGAGTGATAGTGGACTTTACACCATCCGGGACACGGAGAATAAAGAAGACATTCGTGTGTACGCCGTCTTTGTGACAGGTACGTCTCAGTATGATGTGTGTGGAGTGGACTGAACGATCCTCTTACTTCTCTGCTGCTATTGTAAAAAATCAAAATAATCCCAGACACTTGTTCCATACCATAAATAGACTGCTTCAAGTTAATGCTGTTACCACTTTGCCTGTTTCTCAGCAGCTCTGTGATTCCTTTCTACAGTTTTTCAATTCTAAGATTGTCAATGTTCGTAAAGAAATTTACCCTGACTGTGCCACTCCACTCCTTCGTCCTTCTGGGTTCACTCGTGTTTCTTTCACTCATTTCTCACTGCTTGATTCTGAGGCTCTCACAAGGGAGGTCTCCAGCATGAAATCTACCACCTGCCTGCTGGATCCAATCCCCACGATGCTGTTTAAATCGTGCTTTGCTGTGTGGTGCCCTGCTATCCTCAGCATTATAAATGAATCGCTGGAGACTGGGGTTGTTCCAGCAGTACTGAAGACTGCTGCTGTTACACCTGTCCCCAAGAGAGAAAATGTTTCTGTGGATGATTTTAACAATTTTCGCCCCATTTCAAATCTTCCGTTTTTGGCAAAAATACTTGAGCGTGTTGTCGCCTCTCAACTAAGTTCTCATCTGACAACCAACAACCTCTTTGAACCACTTCAATCAGGTTTTCGTAAATTTCATAGCACTGAAACTGCGTTGGTCAAAGTTACAAATGACCTTTTGATGGCCTCTGATTCTGGAGCTACCTCACTTCTGATTCTTCTTGACCTTAGAGCTGCCTTCGATACTGTGGATCATGGTCTTTTACTTACCCGCCTCGAAAGTGTTTTTGGTGTGTCCGGGACAGTTTTAAACTGGTTTAAATCCTATTTTACTAACCGTTCCCAGTTTATTTCCATGAGTGGCTTTAGATCTGACACTTGCTCGGTGGCCACTGGTGTTCCTCAGGGTTCAATTCTAGGCCCTCTACTGTTCAATATTTATCTATCTCCACTTGGGCATCTGCTGCGAACACTTGGCCTCCATTATCACTTTTATGCTGACGATACCCAAATCTACATTCACTCAAGATCTGGTGAAAGCATTGATGTTGGTTATCTTTTCTGGCTGTATTTCTGAGATAAAGAAATGGATGAATAATAACTTTCTGTGCCTGAACAGCGGGAAAACTGAGGTCATGCTCATAGGTTCCCGTCATCAGATTCGCAAAGCGGCTCCATTGTCTCTATCTGTTGACGGCTCTGTTCTAGAGTTCCAAAGTAAGTTGAGGAACCTTGGTGTAATTTTTGACACTAACCTCACTTTTGATTTTTCTGTTCAGAGCACTGTGAAAGCTTCCTTTATTCACCTCAGAAATATAGCCAGATTAAGACCAATGCTAAACTTTTCTGTCGCTGAAAAGCTGATAAACTCATTCGTTGTCACGCGGTTGGATTACTGTAACGCCGTTTTAGCCGGAGTTTCTAAAACTGCAATAAACAAATTGCAGTATGTTCAGAACTCTGCCGCCCGGATCCTGACGGGAAGCAGGAAACGACCATATTACTCCTGTTTTGAAGTCCTTACACTGGCTCCCGGTCAGGTTCCGTGTCGATTTTAAGATCATGATGTTAACATACAAGGCATTGCACGGATTGGCTCCACAATATTTAACTCACTTATTAATCCCGTACACCCCACATCGCAGACTGCGCTCCTCACAGGGTCATCTACTTACGGTTCCACTTACCCACCTTAAGTCTATGGGTGACAGGGCTTTTTCTGTCTACGCTCCATCACTCTGGAACTCTCTTCCCCCTGAACTCAGGGAAGCTCAGTCCTTTGGCATTTTTAAAGCTCTTTTAAAGACACACTTTTTTAAACTTGCTTTTGACTCTTAATATATTTTTGACTGTTTTATATTTGTTTTTTATTACAGTTTTATTCATTTTATTTAACTTTTATTTATTCTGTGATTTGTGTTTTTATGTACAGCGCTTTGAGAAGCTACTTTAAAGGCGCTTTATAAAATAAAGTTTATTATTATTATTATTATTATTATTAACTGCATTATGAAACACACCGTGTGTGTGATATACTGAGTGTTAATATGATATAGTGGAGCTTTAACAGAGCTGGTGGTTATGAAGTGATCAGGTTAGTTGTGTTTTTATCAGACACGTTAGTAATAATCAGCAGGAGGAACTCAAGTCTCAGTAAACCCTACTAGATACTTTAGATACAGTTTTAACAGAAGAAACGCAAACGCAGAGTGAAAGACACAAAAGTCCACATTACACGTTTATATTGTGTGAGAGTGACAGATGTTTTGTGATTACACACTGTGAATGATACACATGATGAAAAGTCAGCTCTGTTTTTAATACACATCTCTGTGTGTGTGTGTGTGTGTGTGTGTGTGTGTGTGTTTTAGGGGACTCTGCTGTACCACACTGGGTAATTAGGGTGATAGCGGTGCTGACTGTCGTTTGTGGTGATGTTCTGTGCCATGTTTTGGTGGTTTGTCCATAAAGTCTACTGTAACTGTTGTAAACACTCGAGCTAAGATTCCTGAAAACTGAGGACTCTCGAGTGGAGCAACAGAAAAGTCCTCAGGAGATCACAAGTTTGAATGAGACAGTCATCCGTGGTCAGGAACCAAGAGTGATAAAACTGGCAGTGCTCTCTGGGTGTTCTGTCTCTCCCTGTTAATCACACCAACACACACTAATCATGGGCATCTGTAAACTCACGTATTTGGAAGAAGACCAATAGCGCTTTCCTCAGAGTGTGTAACGCAGCCCTATGATGCAGCATGAGCAGCAGGTAGAAAAGTTCTGGTTGATTTCACGTATTTCAGAAGAAGCGTGTGTCAGCCTTCACGCTCCTGGTTGCTAGCTGTTATGTGATAGGTGTATGGCATGGTTGTTGGTGTCAGATGGACTATTTAAGTATTTCTATAACTGCTGATCTTCTGGGATTTTCACACACAACAGTCTCTAGAGTTACTCAGAATGGTACAATAAAGAAAACAACATTCAGTGAGTGGGATTTCTGTGGATGGAACCACCATGTTGATGAGAGAGGTCAGAGGAGAATGTCCAGACTGGTTGGAGCTGACAGAAAGTCTGTGTAACTCAGATAATCACTCTGTACAATTGTGGTGAGCAGAAAAGCATCTCAGAAAACACAACACGTCAAACCATGAGGTGGATGGGCTACAACAGCTGAAGATCATGTTGGATTCTTCTTCTTCTACTGGGCACAGACTCACCAAACCTGGAGAGATGAAGACTGGAAAAATGTTGCCGGGTCTGATGAATCTCCATTTCTGCTGAGGGACACAGATGGTTGGGTCAGACTTTGGCACCAACAGCATGAATCCATGGACCCAACCTGCCTTGTAGATCACCTTTGGGATGTGGTAGAACAAGAGATTCATGGCATGAAATTGCATCTGAAAAATCTGCAGGAACTGCATGTCAACATGGAGCAGAATCTCAAAGGAATGTTTCCAACACCTTTCAGAATACATTCCATGAAGAACTGAGGCTGTTTGGAGAGCAAAAGTAGGCCTGTGCCAGTATTAGTGTAGTGTTCCTAATAAAGAGCTCTGTAAGTGTATGTGTCTAAGCCCACGATTGGCTAATGTAACTGTGATTAACAGGAGAGAGTGAATATGCCCCTCCCACCCAGAGAGTACGGCCAGTTTAGCTCTCTTGACTCCTGGCTACGGATATGGCATTGAGGGAATCAAACTCACGATCTTTGGCTTTAGTGGTCATTAAACAACATTTTTATTTACATTAATATCAAACAAAATTACAAATAAAGACTCACATATTTATCCTAATTCTTTTAATCTGCTTTCCACATGAAACATGCCTGTCATCTATAAACTGCACTTTGAGAATCGTTTGAAGAAAAGGAATGTAATTTTAGGGATCTGGAGCCCCCTCTGGTGGAAACACGTCACTCAGTGCAAGCAATAATATTCCATGAGTTCTGCTTCACCACACAAACAGTGGATTAATCTGATTGTTCTGTAACATGTCAGTACACATTCAGGGAGAACTCAAGTGCTCAGAAATCTGATGAGTTCTCCACACTAACTCACATTCATCTGAACATCCGGTCTTGGTTTAAACATACTTCTTCATTTTTACATTTGACATGGAAGCCACTTGTTTCTGGGTTGAACATGTGGCCTGGTCAGAACTTTATGTTTGAAATTAAGGACATGATAAAATGTAGATTCATGTGAGTTCTGTCTCTTTACTGCAAAATATTTTAAGCTGAAATACAACTGTACTTATTTAAATATAAATAGAATGCATTATTATTTACATGAGAGACATGAGCTGCTTTCACATTAGGGTAAAACTGTGGCTGGAAAACTCTGCTCTTTATATACTGAATTTATATACTGAATTTATATACTGCTGTTTCATATACTGAATATATTAAAGTCCTCCTTCCTCTCTTCCTCTCTTCCTCTCTTTCTTGTCTGTGGAGGCAGAAGAAGTGATTTGAGTTGTTTCTTGCACCTCTTGGTGAAATAAATAAATTCTCCGCAGTTGTTATTGTGGGTTGTTATTGTAAAGCCCCGCCCACCGCCACCGCGGTAACGGAAACACACACACACACACACACACACACACACACAGCTCCTCCCTGTTTTCCCGGTTTTCACGGTTCAGAGTCTGTTCGATTTGGACTGTAGGAGTCGACTCTGATTCCGAGTCCAGCTGTAGGGAATCACTGGAGTCGACTCTGATTCAACTCATTTCCTTGTTCCCGGATTCGAAACTAAAACGCAGGAGAGAAAAATAATACATGATTATATCAGTGAAAAGGGATTTTATTAGCATTAGCATTTTTGAAACTTCATTGTTAATAAGTTAGAAATATTACATTTTATTTTTTGCTCCAAAGTAAATCACTAACAGAGAGAGAGACAGAGATAGAGAGAGAGAGAGAGAGAGACAGATAGACAGAGAGAGAGATAGAGAGAGAGAGACAGAGAGACACAGAGAGAGATAGAGAGACAGAGAGAGAGAGAGGCAGATAGAGACAGACAGAGAGATAGAGAGACAGATAGAGAGGGAGAGAGAGAAAGATATATATATATATATATATATATATATATATATATATATATATATATATATATATATATATATATAATCACACAGCAGAATCTCGAGAGATATCTCCTTTCATGCTTCATTCTGAGGTGAGTAAAACCATCTGTGCGGAATCGATTCAGAAGGAGTCGGATCTCCATTTCCCGTGAACCGACTCAGTGATCGAGTCTTCCTGGCCCGGCTCCAGCGGGATCCATATTGCGGACAGTGAGATGTGTGGATGTGTCGGAGCTCCGTGTCTCTTCCGGTCCGCCCCCCCGGCCCTTCTCCGCTTCTCATGTAGCCGCCGCGGTGGTGGTGTGTTGGGGGGGGGGGGTGGGGGTGTGTGGGGGGGGGGGGGGGGGAGAAGGGGGGTTTTAGGAGGGGGACTGGAAGGCGTGTGAAGGTGAGTACTGAAGCTAACGGTTAGCTGTGTGCTAACTGACTCACTGACTCCCCGAGTCACTACTGCGACAACAACAACTGCCTCCTACCCCGGGCCTCTCTAATAATAATAACTTTAATAATATACTCTCTACTCTCTCACCCCGAATATCGATAACTCTCTCTCTACCCCGGCCTGACTCTCTAATTAATAATAACTCTCTAATTACATAACTCTCTCTCACACTCTAACAATGAATAATCTCTCTCTCTCTCTCTCTCTCTCTACCCCGGGCCTGACTCTCTAATTAATAATAACTCTGTAATTAATAATAACTCTCTAATTAATAATAACTCTCTAATTAATAAT
>CM022773.1:23023349-23025849 GCA_012411365.1 Ameiurus melas
ACGAACCGGCGCTGCTGCGCTACTACAACCAGCTGGTGAGCGACACCTCCGACTGCTCCACCAGCTCCACGGACTCGGCGCAGACGCAGGTGACCTACACGGGTATCCAAAGCCCCGCCTACCGGCCCCAGAATCAGCCCGAGACTGTGTTTGAGGCGGAGCCGCTGGAGGAGAGCCCCGGCGTGGGCTATAAGCCGCAGTGCTCGTGGAGACCCGATTCTCCTGAAAACCAAAACTTCTGCGAGTCTCTGGGAAGCCCGACCTCCGTCACGTCGTCACAGTTCCTCATCCCGGAATCCTCGGAGGAACATCCGGAGACGTCGGGAAGCTGGTTCCAAAACCTCCTCTCCGGAAAATTTCTAGTTAGCATTAGCGTGAGCTTTAACGTTCAGACATCACTACTATTCATTACAGGCATTATGGGATGGATTTCTCGGATCCTTCTCAATTCGTGTTGTTTCTGTTCGAGGACGTTTAGCGTTAAGGACACTTCTCCTCACTAACTCTGCGTTCCTGCCTGAGGGAGCGTGCTAGGGTCCGGCAGCGAGAGAGAGACAAAGTCTGTCTTATTCAGAAAGCAGCGTAAAGCCGCCATCTTCCCCTAATGATGGACAGATTTCTGAAGATTTACTCGGCCTTGTGACTTAAAAGCTTGGCTTCTTTATCGTAGATCGTTTTATTGGTGTTAGAACACTACTGTACTGCAGAGACTCGTGAGGAACATTTCAGCTATAAAGGGACAGTTCATCCAAAAGTGAAATGTACACAATGTTCCTGACACTAACCGGCCAATATAGCTAACATTAGCAGCTAATAGCCACCAGGTTAGCATCAGGCTAAGCTTTCCCTGGGGGCGTTGCATTTTTAGTTGAGCTGTAAATATATATAGATATATAAATGGATAAATATATATATGTCCTATAGAGGGCGCTGTGCTGAATTACGTAGCTGTTAAGTGTTGTGATTGTCACTGAACCTGTCAGGCATTCTGAAGCCCTCTGAGGTCAGATGGACAGGTCACATTAGCTCTGCTATAAGCTCACTGATTTTATGGCATTATTTGGAAAATGAACAAAAAGCAAACTAAAAGGGCGGGGCTAACAGAGGAGCCAATCAGGTCACAGTACGCTTGATTGATTGCCTTTAGAACACTACAGTGTTTATTTTATTTGATATTTTTACCAAGTGCTTTGACGTTATAGCCTTGAAGTGTTCCGATTCTTAGCTTTGGCGTTCTTTGACACAGGACCAGACCCCCAGTGACGTCTGTTTACGCGTTATACCTTTCTCTGCTTCCGAAAAGTTTTTATGGTCTTAAAGCTGTTTCAAGAAGTATTTCTGGAAGTTGCACATGTTTAAAATGAATTTAAAGGAACCGTTCAGCAAAATCTCAAATGTCCACGATGTTCTCGGAAATGTAGCCGGTTAGCCGAGACATGCTCTTTATTTAGCGCTGAAGTTACGAGGCTAATGTTGCTAAGTATCGGAAGTCACCCAAAATCTCTCTAGAACCCTCTAGGTCCTATCCCTTAGACCACACCTCCTACGCCCTGCCTGTAGACTTCACACTCATGGCCCCACCTCTTAATTCTTGTTCTGTAGTCCCACCCCATGATCTCATCTCATAGGCCACACCTCCTAGTACCCTACAATTTGCTCCCAAGGCCGTACCGATTATGTCCTGTCCTCAGGGCCCTACATGTCACCACCTTTGCCCCACCCTTTAGCTCCCGTCCTATAGGTCTCTCCCTCTACATCCTGTCCCACAGGCCACTCCTCCTAGGCTCCGCCCCAATACTTAATCCCCAATGCCCCACCTCTTAGACCACCTAAGCCTCACCTCTTGATCTCCATGACCCACTCTTGAACCACACCCCTAGATCCTGACCCATAGTCCATACTTCCTAGTAATGTGTCTGATTATTTATTTTGGGAGACTGAAATAGACCTCATTAGCAACATTAGCCTCCTTAGTGACTTTAGCATAAAAGAAGACATGTCCTGTCTGATTGGTTCACTTTGTGTTAAAGGTGTAACTGTTAATGTTTAAATGTGTGTGTGTGTGTGTGTGTGTGTTGAGTTAGTTACTGAAGCTTTAAATACTACTGTGAGATTTTACAAAGGCCATATATTATTATGGTTACAATTTATTATTTTTTTAAATAATGGTACAGCACCTCGATTTTATTCTCTGTGTGTGTGTGTGTGGTGGGGGGGGGGGGGAGTTTTTAGAGATTTTGCTGTAAGCTCATTCAGTGTTTAAGTTGCTTAAAAGCTGCCTATTTTTTACTTAATTAATCAGTTAATCACGCTATGTCCCAATCCTCTTTTTAACACTTCCCCTTATTCCCTATCCCCGTGCTTGTAAAGACTTTATTTCACTTCATTACTTGACTGAAGTGTGGGAGATGAGTGTTGGAGAAAGATCGAGTCGACGTCACTGTGGACTACTAAAGCATGTTTAATTACCCAGAATGCACCGCTGCCTTCCAGCACCATT
>CM022773.1:23038349-23040849 GCA_012411365.1 Ameiurus melas
CTATAACCCCTACCTCTCTCTATAACCCACCCCTATCACCTTCTACCTCTCTCTGTACCCCTCTATACCTCTATACCCCTCTACCTCTCTCTGTACCCCTCTATACCTCTATACCCCTCTACCTCTCTCTGTACCCCTCTATACCTCTATACCCCTCTACCTCTCTCTGTACCCCTCTATACCCCTCTACCTCTCTCTATATCCCTCTATACCTTTCTCTGTACCCCTCTATACCTCTATAACCCGCTACCTCTTTCTGTATCCCTCTATACCTCTATAACCCTCTATACCTCTCTTTGTACCCCTCTATACCTCTATACCGCTATAACCCTCTATAACTCAATCTGTCCTTATCTTCCATATCAGAGCCAGGAACTCACAGCCTGGAAAACTGCTCAGTGAGTACTACACACTCTCTCTCTCACACACACACACACACACACATATATATATACAGTGGTGTGAAAAGGCATGAATGCCTCCCTCATTTCCTGTTCCTTTGCATGTTTGTCACACTTAAGTGTTTCGAACATCAAACCAATTTAAACAATAGTCAAGGACAACACAAGTAAACACAAAATGCAATTTGTAAATGAAGGTGTTATTATTAAAGGTGAAAAAAATCAAAACCATCATGGCCCTGTGTGAAAAAGTGATTGCCCCCTAAACCTAATAACTGGTTGGGCCACCCTTGTAGCAACAACTGCAACCAAGCGTTTGCGATAACGTGCAATGAGGCTTTTACAGCGTCCTGGAGGAATTTTGGCCCACTCATCTTTGCAGAATTGTCCTATTTCAGTTACATTAGAGGGTTTTCGAGCATGAACGGCCTTTTTAGGTCATACCACAACATCTCAATAGGATTCAGGTCAGGACCTTTTGGCTAGGCCACTCCAAAGTCTTCATTTTGTTTTTCTTCAGCCATTCGGTGGTGGACTTGCTGGTGTGTTTAGGATCATTGTCCTGCTGCAGAACCCAAGTTCGTTTCAGCTTGAGTACACGAACAGATGGTCGGACATTCTCCTTCAGGATCTCTTGGTAGACAGCAGAATTCATAGTTCCTTTTATCACGGCAAGTCTTCCAGGTCCTGAAGCAGCAAAACAGCCCCAGACCATCACACTACCACCACCATATTTTACTGTTGGTATAATGTTCTTTTATGAAATGCAGTGTTCCTTCTACGCCAGATATACTTGGACACACACCTTCCAAAGAGTTCCACTTTTTGTCTCATCGGTCCACAGAATGTTGTCCCAAAAGTCTTGGGGATCATCAAGATGTGTTGTGGAGAAATTGAGACGATTTGATGTTCTTTTTGCTCAGCAGTGGTTTTCTCCTTGGAACTCTGCCATGCAGGCCATTTTTGCCCAGTCTTTTCCTGATGGTGGAGGCATGAACGCTGACCTTAACTGAGGCAAGTGAGGCCTGCAGTTCTTTGGACGTTGTTGTGGGGTCTTTTGTGACCTCTTGGATGAGTCGTCGCTGCGCTTCTTGGGGGTAATTTTTGGGCGGCCGCCACTCCTGGGAAGGTTCACCACTGTTCCATGTCTTCGCCATTTGTGGATAATGGCTCTCACTGTGGTTCGCTGATTCCCAAAGCTTTGGAAATGGCTTTATAACCCTTTCCAGACTGATAGATCTCAATTACTTTCTTTCTCAATTGTTCCTGAATTTCTTTGGGTCTTGGCATGATGTGTAGCTTTTAAGGATCTTGGTGCCTTGTGGAACTTAGTGTGTCAGCAGCTCCTATTTAAGTGATGCCTTGATTGTGAACAGGTGTGGCAATAATCAGGCCTGGGTGTGGCTAGAGAAATTGAACTCAGGTGTGGACAACCACAGTTATAGTATGTTTTAACAAGGGGGGCAATCACTTTTTCACACAGGGCCATGATGGTTTTGATTTTTTTCACCTTTAATAATAAACACCTTCATTTACAAATTGCATTTTGTGTTTACTTGTGTTGTCCTTGACTATTGTTTAAATTGGTTTGATGTTCGAAACACTTAGTGTGACAAACATGCAAAGGAACAGGAAATGAGGAAGGGGGCAAAAACTTTTTCACACCACTGTATACACACACATACATACACAACTGATGTTGTGTGCTGTTCATTACCCAGAATTCTTTGCGAGCTCAGCATGGTGCAGCTGTTGAAGAAGCACTACAAACAGGCAAAGGTGTTCCTGATGACCTGCTCATCAACATCATCATAGACGCAATCAGGTACACACCCGTCTGTCTGATTCACCCGTCTGTCTGATTCACCTGTCTGATACACCCATCTGTCTGATTCACCTTTCTGGCACTCTCATCTGTAACACACTCATATTGTGATCATATTGTGCATGTATGTGTTCTTCAGGAAGGTTCCGCCGGGTCAGGGTTGGGTTCTGGATGGGTTCCCCATGGAACTCTCTCAGGCCCGGTTGCTGGAGAAGGCTCTGGGTGGAACGGACCCGGATCAGGACCATACAAATGGGCAAGATAAGAGTCATGA
>CM022773.1:23043349-23045849 GCA_012411365.1 Ameiurus melas
AACACCCCTCACACCCTCACAACCACACACCAACACCCCTCACACACCAACACCCCTCACACCCCTCACAACCCCTCACACACAAACACCCCTCACACACCAACACCCCTCACACACCAACACCCCTCACACCCCCACACCCCCTCACACCCTCACAACCCCTCACACCCCTCCACAACCCCTCACAACCCCTCACACCCCTCACACACCAACACACCTCACACACCAACACCCCTCACACACCCAACATCCCCTACACACCAACACCCCTCACACACCCAACATCCCTCACACCCTCATACACCAACACCCCTCACACCCCTCACACACCAACACCCTCACACACCTCACACACCAACATCCCTCACACACCAACATCCCTCACACACCAACACCCCTCACACCCCCTCACACACCAACACCCCTCACAACCCCTCACACACCAACACCCTCACACACCAACACCCCTCACACCCCCTCACACACATCACCCTCACACACCTCACACACCAACACCCTAACACCCCTCACACACCAACACCCCTCACACACCAACACCCCTCACACCCTCACAACCCCTCACACCCCTCACACACCAACACACCTCACACACCAACACCCCTCACACCTCTCACACCAACACCCCTCACACACCAACACCCCTACACCTCTCACACACCAACACCCCTCACACACCAACCACCCCCCACACCCCCTACACACCAACACCCCTCACACACCAACACCCCACACACCAACACCCCTCACACCCCCTCACAACCCTCACACAACACCCCTCACACACCAACACCCCTCACACACCAACATCCCTCACACACCAACACCCCTCACACCCCTCACACACCAACACCCCTCACAACCCCTCACACACCAACACCCCCTCACACCAACACCCCTCACACCCCTCACACACCATCACCCCTCACACACCTCACACACCAACACCCCTAACACCCTCACACACCAACACCCCTCACACACCAAACACCCCTCACACCCCTCACAACCCCCACACCCCTCACACACCAACACACCTCACACCAACACCCCCTCACACCTCTCACACACCAACACCCCTCACACACCAACACCCCTCACACCTCTCACACACCAACACCCCTCACACACCAACACCCCTCACAACCCCTCACACACCAACACCCCTCACACCAACACCCCTCACACCCCTCACACCCCTCACACACCAACACCACTCACACACCAACACCCCTCACACACCAACACCCCACACCCCTCACAACCCCTCACACCTCACAACCCCTCACAAACCCTCACACCCCTCACACACCCAACATCCCTCACACACCAACACCCCTCACACACCCAACATCCCTCACACCCCTCATACACCAACACCCCTCACACCCCTCACACACCAACACCCCTCACACACCCCACACCAACATCCCTCACACACCAACATCCCTCACACACCAACACCCCTCACACCCCCTCACACCCCTCACACACCAACACCCCTCACAACCCCTCACACACCAACACCCCTCACACACAACACCCTCACACCCCTCACACACCATCACCCCTCACACACCTCACACACCAACACCCCAACACCCCTCACACACCAACACCCCTCACACACCAACACCCCTCACACCCCTCACAACCCCTCACACCCCTCACACACCAACACACCCACACACCAAACCCCTCACACCTCCACACACCAACACCCCTCACACACCAACACCCCTCACACCTCTCACACACCAACACCCCTCACACACCAACACCCCTCACACACCAACACGCCTCACAACCCTCACACACCAACACACCTGTAACACAGACTGATTATTATTATTAAATCTGTATTAGTAACACATGAGATTCTGTGGAGTAAATGAGGTATACACTGCATTTTTGTGATTTTTTAAATAAGATATCAAATGGTTAAACAATAAAGACAATTTTTCACATAATTATTTGCTCATATTTACCAAGGGTGGAGGGCACTGTATAAAATCCTGATCTGTGAATAACTCACTGCCTGCACGTATCTACGGCTGAAACATGTTACTTCCTGTCACATGGTCACATCCTGTCAGTGCATCCTGTATCTGATGGATACACAGAATATTGGGGAACACACTTCCTGTATCCCTACGTGTGACTCGACACAGCACAAGCTACTTCCTGAAAAGGTGTCAAGACACACAATGTCCTGATTACTGTGTACTCATCTCCACAGGGTCACACACTCGGTCACACACTCCGTCACACACAGCAACAGACCACATCGCCTCACACTCTACAGACGTCCTGAAAGCAGGATCAGAACACTGCGGTAAGGACACGACTCCCCTGTACACTCCCCTGTACTCTCACCTGTACACTCCCCTGTATTCTCATCTGTACCCCTGTACACGCCCCTCTACCCCTGTACACACCCCTCTACCCCTGTACTCTCACCTGTACACTCCCCTGTATTCTC
>CM022773.1:23050849-23053349 GCA_012411365.1 Ameiurus melas
TGTAAGTGTGTGAGTGTGTGTGTGAGTGTGTGTGAGTGAGTGTGTGTGTGTGTGTGTGTGTGTGTGTGAGTGTGTGTGAGTGTGTGAGTGAGTGTGAGTGAGTGTGTGAGTGAGTGTGTGTGTGAGTGAGTGTGTGTGTGAGTGTGTGAGTGTTAGTGTGTGAGTGAGTGTGAGTGTGAGTGGGAGGTGTGGAGTGATTGTGAGTGTGAGTGAGTGTGTGTGAGGTGTGTGTGAGTGTGTGAGTGTGTGAGTGTGTGAGTGTGTGTGTGTGTGAGTGTGTGTGTGTGTGTGTGTGTGTGTGTGTGTGTGAGAGTGTGTGTGAGTGTGTGTGAGTGAGTGTGAGTGAGTAGTGTGTGTGTGAGTGAGTGTGAGTGTGTGTGTGTGAGTGAGTGTGAGTGTGTGTGTGTGTAGTGAGTGTGTGTGTGTAGTGAGTGTGAGTGTGTGTGTCAGTGTGTGTGAGTGAGTGTGAGTGAGTGATACTACACTACACATCACATAATACTACACTACACATCCCATAATACTACACTACACATCACATAATACTACACTATACATCCCATAATACTACACTACACATCCCATAATACTACACTGCACAGAGTGTGAGTGTGTGTGTGTGAGTGTGTGTGTGAGTGAGTGTGTGAGTGAGTGTGAGTGAGTGAGTGTGTGGGAGAGTGTGTGTGAGAGTGTGAAGTAGTGAGTGAGTGAGTTAGTGTGTGTGTGAGTGAGTGGGAGTGTGAGTGAGTGTGTGTGAGTGAGTGTGTGAGAGTGTGTGAGTGAGTAGGTGTGAGTGAGTGTGTGAGTGTGTGAGTGAGGTGTGTGTGAGTGGTTAAGTGTGTGTGTAGGAGGAGTGTGTGTGAGTGTGTGTGAGTGTGTGTGTGTGTGAGAGTGTGAGTGAGTGTGTGTGTGTGTGAGTGAGTGTGTGTGTGAGTGAGTGTGTGTGTGAGTGTGAGTGAGTGAGTGTGTGTGTGAGTGAGTGTGTGAGTGTGTGTGAGTGAGTGAGTGTGTGTGTGAGTGAGTGTGTGAGTGTGTGTGAGTGAGTGAGTGTGTGTGTGTGAGAGTGTGTGTGAGAGTGTGAGAGTGTGAGTGTGTGTGTGAGTGTGAGTGAGTGGAGTGAGTGTGAGTGAGTGAGTGTGAGTGTGAGTGTGTAGTGAGAGTGTGAGTGAGTGTGTGTGTGAGTGAGTGTGTGAGTGTGTGTGAGTGTGAGTGTGTGTGAGTTAGTGTGTGAGTATGTGAGTGAGTGTGTGTGTGTGTGTGTGAAGGAGTGAGTGAGTGTGTGTGTGAGTGAGTGAGTGAGTGTGTGTGTTGAGTGAGTGAGTGAGTGTGAGTGTGTGTGAGTGTGTGTGTCAGTGTGTGAGGAGTGTAGGAGTGTGAGTGAGTGTGAGTGTGTGAGTAGTGTGAGTGAGTGTGTGTGTGAGTGTTGTGTGAGTGAGTTGAGTTTAAGAGTGTGTGTCAGTGTGTGTGTCAGTGTGTGTTAGTGTGTGTGTGAGTGAGTGAGTGTGAGTGTGAGTAGTGTGAGTCGGTGTGAGTCAGTGAGTGTGAGTGAGTGAGTGTGTGTGTGAGTGTGTGTGTAAGAAACACACCAGGGGCGAGTTGCAGCAGCTGGACCTTCACCGCACCGTCTGGGGTTAGTGCTGGAGGACAACACACACACACACCGGGAGGAGGACACACACACACCGGGAGGAGGACACACACAAGGAGGACACACACAACCGGGAGGGAAGGACACACACACACACCGGAGGAGGACACAACACACACCGGGAGGACGACACACACACCGGGAGGACACACACACACCGGGAGGAGGACACACACACCGGGAGGAGGACACACACACCCCGGGAGGAGGACACACACGCACACCGAGAGGAGGACACACACACATACCGGGAGGAGGACACACACACCCCGGGAGGACACACACAGTCACACCGAGAGGAGGACACACACACGCCGAGAGGAGGACACACGCACGCCGAGAGGAGGACACACACAAACCGGAAGAGGACACACACACCCGAGAGGAGGACACACACACACCGGGAGGAGGACACAACACACACACACCGGGAGGAGGACACACACACCGGGAGGAGGACACACACACACACACCGAGAGGAGGACACACACACCGGGGGGAGATTTCACTGAGACTCCAGCATACCCGGTATGTCCGGCTGTACTGATGGTGCTCACGTGTGTATCTGGGTACCACCTAAAACTCAGGTTGTGTCCATGCAGACATGAAATGAAATGACGTGGTGGAGGGAGAGCGCACTGGAGAGAGTGTGTGAGGAGGGACGTAACGGTCTGAAGTAACGTTTGGAGACAGTGGCTGCCCTTTAATGAAGTGTCTGATGTGCACTCAGATGAGGTGGAGAACACCTGGTGATGGTGCTGATTTGTGGAGGGGGTCCCCCACCCGTCGGGGGGTTTGAGCAGGATAGAGTCTCCCCTTGCCGCCTGAAGAAGGTCTTCATTGTGCCGTTG
>CM022773.1:23058349-23080849 GCA_012411365.1 Ameiurus melas
GAGGAGCTCGAGTCTCATCTCAACTACACACCACCACCAGCACAGTTCAGAACCCAGAGGAGCTGCAGAAGGTACACACACACACACACACACACACACACACACAACACACACAGTACACTTCACATTTCCATGTGATCATTTATTTTATTTAATACATAACACTATGTTTGTGTGTGTTTGTGTGTGTGTGTGTGTGTGTTATTTTTTTTTGTTTGTGTATTTGTGTGTGTGTGTTTGTGTTTGTGTGTGTATTTGTGTGTATTTGTGTGTGTGTGTGTTATTTGTTTGTGTGTGTGTGTTTTGTGTGTGTGTGTGTATTTGTGTGTCTATTTGTGTGTGTGTGTTTGTGTGTGTGTGTGTATGTGTGTGTGTGTGTGTGTGTGTATTTGTGTGTGTGTGTGTATTTGTGTGTATTTGTGTGTATTTGTGTGTGTGTGTGTGTGTGTATTTGTGTGTGTGTTGTGTGTGTATTTGTGTGTGTGTGTGTGTGTGTGTGTGTATTTGTGTGTGTGTGTGTGTATTTGTGTGTGTGTGTGTGTATTTGTGTGTGTGTATTTGTGTGTGTGTGTGTGTGTGTTTATAGGATCTCATAAAGTTGTTTAAAGACCTCGGCTTTCAGCCTGATGTGAAGATCTCGCTTCATCTGTTATCCCAGCAGTCTGTTCTTCAAGAACTGATGGCCTCGTCCCAGTACCTACTGGCAGTGAGTGACCCCCCCAACACACACACACACACACAGTGTAGTGAAGTGTAAACGTCCTGTTTCAGTGTACAGTGTGGTGTCAGTAGTTTAGCTCCTGAGGTTCACTCTGATGTGAAGTCGGTGGTGTGATGGTGATCTAACGCTGAACTACATGAGGAACTGGGTGAATAACGGTTCTGAAGCGTGATCCAGGTATTATTTTTTAATAAAAGAAACTCTCTGCTGTTTTATTTCCTCCAGGACTTTTCCAGGGTTTTGGAGAAGAAGCAGTTTTCTTCAGAAGATCCTGCAAGTGAAATGTGCTCTCTCACATCAGCAGGAGCCGAGTGACTCCAGCATCCCCGTGTCCATTAGAACACGATCATCTCCTGTAAATGTGCTGAGACTTATTCATTACTAGCTCTTCTCCTCCTGATCAGGGCTCTACAGTAACTATTTCTTTCAGGAGCACTCGTGCTGTTAATCATGAAGTTTAGGAGTACGGCTGAAGTTTACTTTAGTTTTTTAGAGATGGTAACGTTAATGTACCACAATATAACAATATAACACACAAGTAGCAAGAGAGAACTTGAGCTGGACGATTATGGCAGACTTTAGGAACATGGTGTGAGCCATGACACATTAATTTACCTTCTAATAAACTAAATTAATATTTTCAGATCATTTTACAGACTGTATGTAAAAACAACAAGCGTTAACCTGTTCACCTTGTAAACAAATACAATAAACCTCAATGTTCAGTGTCTGAATTCTGCTCCTCTTAAATATATTTAAATCTACACTATTAGACATTTCCACTGTCATGGTTCTGAGCTGGAGTCAGTTCTCAACCCGCTCTGTGTGTGTGTGTGTGTGTGTGTGTGTGTGAGTGTCTGTGAGTGTGAGTGTGTGTGTGTGTGTGAGAGTGTGTGTGAGAGTGTGTGTGTGTGTGAGTGTGTGAGTGTGTGAGTGTGTGTGTGTGTGTGTGAGAGAGAGAATGAGAAACTGTAAAGCTCTTTATAGAACCTCTAAGGTTAAATGGCACTATATAAGTGCAGACCATTTACCTCTCCTCTCTTGTCCCGTCCTCTCTCCTTTCTTCTCCTCTCTCCTCCTCTATATATTGAATTTAATGAAACCGAAACGTGAGTCGGATCGGAGTCCTGCGTCCAAAACCTCTGTATATTTTACTGACCGTAATTAGTTGGAAATGAAGTTCTAGTATCTCTGGAGTGTGATGGGATGAAACGAAATGTGCCCCTGTGCCAAAAAAATAATAAAAATCCTCATGAAGACCCTAACAGCTTTTTGCGTGAAACTTTATACTTTCTCCGATCTTCATATTGCCACGGTTGGTTCCTGAGGTGGAGACATGGACAGGAGCGCAGGTTTGATCTGAACATCTCACTCCAGAGCTGAGATATGAGGTTTAAAATCTCTGATAAATTCCAGCCAGTAAAATGTACAGAATTTGGACATGAGTGTGAACAATGCTGAGAGCTCTGGAGGATTGTTTAAATATTAAATACTCCATTCTGAGTCTCTCCCCCACCAGCAAAAGAAAACCTGAGTGAATCTGTTTCCAGCAGCTACACAAACATCTGTGTAAATATGAGTGTATCTGAGGACTTCATTTCCTGTGTAGAGAAATAAAACAGCAGTGTGATGGAGAGAAGTTTAATGATCTTCAGTAAACACTCACTCAGAGTCACGGTGATGTTTAATGATCTCCAGTAAACACTCAGAGTCACGGTGATGTTTAACTACGTCTCCTTAATTAAATGAAGGGAAACTTTTGTGTCTGTCCAAACTCTTTATGACGCTTACACACCTGGTTTAGTAAATTTAGTTTGTGATGATTAAATTATGTCTTACCACGGACTGATTTCAATAACAGCGTTCCTCTCAGCAGTAATACAGTAAATAATAATAATAATAATACGCTTCTGATCCACATTGACAGTTTAATAACACAGGACATGAATTATTGATCCGTGACCCTGAAAAGGAGTAAGCGGTTGAAGATGGATGGATGGAGGAATTATTGATAAAAGCCACATGAAGGAAAACTGAGTCTGACTCCATGACGAGCGGTTTAGTAAAGAAAGGGTTGGTTTCGTTCAGGAATACATTGTTACATTGACCTTCTGCCCAAATGATGAGATCATGTTTCCTGTAGAGCTGACGTGACGAGCAGACACGTGACACAAAGCTGAAACAGTAAAACAGTCATGTGAAGAATCTGACGGCGTGAATCAGGAGCTCAAACTCAAACTCTGACCACGCCACAAACTAATGATCTCCTATTATTATTATCATCATCATTATTATTATTATTATTATTATTATTATCTAATCTACAGACCAACACCAAAAACCCAGAGCAGAACAGGAGGTTTATAGAAAAAGGAGAGAAACGGCGGTGTGTAGAACAGAATTCATTATTATGAATCTTCACATTTAACTGCTCCATCATCACATTATCTTCTGCATTAGTTCTCTTAATCACATTTTATTGGCTACCAGCTGCTTAATGAGGAACTTTTAGCCAATCAGGATCATGTATTTTCTGATTCTGAATGAAAGCTGCTAGCCCAGTAGCTAGTCTACTGAATATAAAGATTATGTTAAAGGAGAAGAGTAGATCAGATTTTATTACATTTATCGTGCTCTTCTGTTAATAACGTTATTTTATTTTTTATTTATTTTAATTTTTTTGTATTTAAGTTATTTATTAATTTTCATATGATTGATTTCCATGTGATTCATTTCTATGTCATTAATTTACTGATTTGCTTCTCGTTAAATCCAGTTGTAGAAGAAAGAAAGAAGGAAACTGTAAACTTTATAGTTATAATTATCATGTTTAAATGTCCATGGGCTGAGGACGACTCTGTAGATGTTCTTCTGCCACTTTAAGAACTAATTTCATGTTGTTTTGGTTCTTAAAGTACTGAACTATATCAGGTCTCTTCTCACTGCACTGTATGAAGATCTGCACCAGAATCGGGAACATTGGCAGGCCGTACTCCATCACACTCCTCGTTTTCTTTCTTTCTCCTTCATAAACGTATCCACCGGTGTGAACACCAATCAGGTTGCAGTTCTGGTCAAACAGCGGTGAGCCAGAGGATCCATGGAAGAAACAGGTATTGTAAATGATCTGGGATTCACGTATTTCCTTGTCCTCAGACAAGCACTTCTGTGTCACAAGATGAACTTCATGATTTGGGTACTGGTCAATGTGTTTCTTTGCTTCTTGTTTAATGTTTTCTTTGCGATTATAAAACAAGGATCCATTTGTTTGACTCCGCCCCCTGGGTGTCCAATTATGCAGACACCACCGCTGCTGGGTGGAGGGCTGTAGTATCTCAACAATTCAGGACATATTCCATCGCTGTTCAGTTCTCCATCAATGCTCTGATCTCCATCGATGCTCAGTTCTCCATCAATGCTTTGATCTCCATCGCTGTTCAGTTCTCCATCAATGCTCTGATCTCCATTGCTGTTCAGTTCTCCATCGCTGTTCAGTTCTCTTCTTATTTTGCTGTTCTTCTCCATCAATGCTCTTCCCTGTCCAGCAAAGCAAAATCCAGGTATTTCCCCATGTCATCTTTTCCCTTCAAAAAGGCAACAACATCCTCCTTCACTGGTATCACTTCTCCTACAGAGTTCAAATCTTCAAATCCAAATGCAGCTGTTAGATTGTGTTTCAGTTTTGTTGTACAAGGAAATAAGTCTCCAACAACATGTGCGTTGGTGAGGACAAATCTGCGAAAGAGCAGAAATCCGGTTCCTATTCCAGAACCATTCATGCGAATCTGGCAGACGGAGTCGGACAACTTTATCAATCGCCTCACTCTCTTCACCTCCGAAAAGCTCTGAGCACTTTTATCATACTCCTGTCTGAAGAACCTTTTCACATCAACATTATTCTTCAGCTTCTCTCGTTCTTTCAGTGTCTTCAACAAATCTCCATGCTGAGCTCGCAGAAGGTTCAGGATCTCCTGTGTGTTTGGGATCTCTTTTGTTTCTGGGTATTTTCTAGTCTTCTGTTCTTTCAGTGGTGTCTCGGTTTTCTTCTCTTGAGCCTTGGTGGAGTCTTCATTGGGTTTTTTTTCCTGAGGAGGTTCAGGAACTTCACTTTTTTCATCCTTCACTGTTTCAAAGTCCTGACTCATCTCCTGACTCGACTCCTGGCTGCCTGTCTGATAAAGAGAGACTTTGACTTGAAACTGCTTTCCATCCAGATGATCAACGAGATTAGACAGATTCATTATGTTCTCGGTTTCCTCCTCACAGAGAACCCCTTTCTTGAAAATCACTCCGTTAAATCGCCCATCACGCTTCAGTGCCACTTTCACGGTTTCTCCTTTCACTGCATACACACACACGTGATCCACGGTTCTTTTCAGTTCCTTGTTTTTCATCAGCATGCGGATATTTGTATTGCCCCTTGTCTTGATGTAGAAACTGACCAAATGTTCAGGCAAGAGAACAGTGAAGTTCGGCGTCTTCACTCTGCCGCTGTTTCCACCTGAGCTGATGAAACTGATGTCCAGAAGCTCGTCGTCGTTGAGCAGACAGCAGGGGAAGTTTGGTGTCACAGCACCTCTGGGCATTTGCTCTCTCTGGATAACCAATTCCTTCTTTCCTCCCTTCTGGTTTATCTTACAGATGGCTTTAAATGAGAAGTCAGTCTGAAGTCTCTCCTGGACGGTCATGGGTACATTACAGGTCACGGTGTATTTCCTGTATTTGTAACGGAATCTCAAGGTGTGTCCGTGATTTTCTGTCAACTTGTGAAATACATGAATCTGAGAATCTGTGAAACGTGTGTATTACAGGTACAATATTCTACCCGATAAATCATTTTCACTCAGTAATGATGAATAATTGGTGTAACTCACTATCTTAGTGGTGTCCATGTCCAGTCCACTCTTCTCCCTCTCCTCTTTACAACCGTTATTCATTCTGGACTGGAAAACATGCCACACGTCAGATTAAACACTGCAGTGACAGTTGACTTCATTTTCTATAATTTTGTGCACGACATTTCAACAACAGCAACAAAACAACATCTGAACCGAGACTTTAACACTTCTGCACAGATTAGGTACGATGCTGGAAACGATTCTATGGTGGAAAATCCGGTGATGCTCATACACGTGGTAAATTACAACCGTGAGGGGAAAATATACGTTTACATGTGGACAGAGGAGAACTCATGGATGCGTGCTTGTTTAAAACCCATAAAACCCTTTAAAGCCAGAGCTTGTATTCCCCCGACTCAGGAGCTGCTTCCTTACTCAACTACTGCATACCAGAGCTGGGTAGTGCCACCAATTTGGCGATTCGATTTCAATATTTCATTTAAAATGTTAATTTTGCAGACATGTCTATAGTTTTCGATAAATGTTGGTAACTGAAACCCTCCTACTTATCTGTATGTGTGTGTGTGTGTGTGTATATATATATATATATATATATATATATATATATATATATATATATATATATATATATATATATATATACACACACACACAACAGTGAAGTTCAGTAACAACTAGAAACATGTTTAAGAGCTGTTTTCAAAATTGAAAACGTGAAAGATGGCGACATCTTCAGGACGAGAGGCGAACTGCAGATAATATTCCCATTCTCTCAAGTAAAGCATTAAGAATGGATTCAGGGATTTCCAGAATAGATATCGTTTCTTTAAATTGAAAATCGATTAAAATTGGAGAATCGTTATTTTTTACCCAGCCCTACTGCGTACTACATTATGTAATAGAATATGTGTAAGTGAAGGTATCTTTACCAGCTGTTAATAGACAGGAAGTGTTCTACCACTAGAACACTTCCTGCACTGCAGGGTTACAGACCTGGACAAATGGATCGCCGGCTGTTAACCTCCCAATAATCTAAAGGCTCGCTAGTAAACTGGGAGAACACTTCCTGTCTATTCATAACTGGTAAAGATTCCCTGTATTTACACACACTATATTACAGAATGGAGTACACGGTCAGGGGATCGATCCAAAACTAACAACAAATAAAAGAATAAAGGCCTCACGTGTAGAGTCCGTGGATGAAGAACAGGAACTTCAGTAACGGATCGTCACACGCAGCCAATCAGAACGGATTTCTGGAGAAAAGGAGTTAGCTGATGATGTCTGAGGTTCCGGTCGAGTTGAGAAGTGATGGTTAAGAAAAGAAGCAGTATAGAATATTATCTCAAAGTGTATTAAATTAAAGTGTATCTCAAAGTGTATTTTGAACTTAAGCTGAGACTGGAAATATTTCACACTTTTAGATGTAATAAACTACCCAAATATAATCCATTTCTACTGAACTTCTCTCTAAACATTTCACAAACTCACTAACACGCAGGTTAAAGTAATTTATTCCCCAATCATCATCATCATTCAGATTTCTGCATTTTTACATTATAATTCCTATCAGTTTCATTCTCACTCCACACGGTACGTGTCCTCAGGAATGAGATACACCCTAATGACCCATACACCCTAAAGTAATGACCCCCTGCCTTCATCCTCCACTTCAGAAGGTTTCAGTAACATCAGTGTTTTATAATTTTATACTTTCCTAGGGTCTTTTAGTGGTTTATATTTACATGTATTCATTTAGCGACACTTTTATCCAAATCGACTTATAAAAGAGAAAACACAAGTAAAGTGAGATATCAAGTCTCTAACTGACTTCCAGAAGAGGTGAAGAGACAGTAAGTTATGTATGTATTAATTATAGGGGTTGAGAAGAGGTGTGGTTACAGAAGAGGTGTGTCTTTAGCTGTTTCTTCTTTTATAATCTCTGTTTTTCATCAAATCCATTCAGGAAGAATAGAAAAAAGAGGTCATTAAAGTCGGATCTGTTTACTTTTAACACATCAGACCGTGCTCTCGAGTGTCTAATCTACTTTTATTGTAATCCACGTCTGATATCGGATTATCGAGCTGTGCTAAGCTAACGAGGCTAACCAGTTATAAATCCTCCTTCTGAACAAGACTGGACCTGCTAAAAGTTACACTGGGGTTTTATATGGACATTAATCAGAGATCTACAGCGAGACGGATCGATATTAATATTAATATTAATAAATGTGTAGTTTTCTCACCTCAGGTGTAGAGACCCTCAGGAGTTACCTCAGATCACTGCAGGAACGGAGCTCGCGCACAGACCGCTTCAGACTGCGCGCCAAAATACTCGAAGCTGATTGGCTCTTCGTTAGTTTCGATTTCCCCGCGTCACCTGTGTGACGTCACCGCAGCGGTACCGTATAACAGGAGGTATTGGGTCAGTGGGAGATGAAGGTAAACCGGAAGTTCAGTGGAATGTGGACTCCAGAGGGAAATGTCACAGGTGTGGAATTATAAAAATACATTTATAAGATGGCTTTAAAACTGAAAACGCTGCAAATCAATTTATAACATTTTTGACATGCGTTTTACTGGATTTTTTTGTTGTTATTCTGTCTCTCACTGTTCAAATAAATCTACCATTAAAATTATAGACTGATCATTTCTGTCAGTGGAGAAACGTACACAATCAGCAGGGGATCAAATACTTTTTCCCTCACTGTACACATTTGTGGATTTTCTCAGTTGCAACAAACAGTGCGTGTTTCATTATTAATATTTTGCTTTAAACACGCTAAGGCCATAAGCAATACCATAAGCTAAGCTAATTGGTGCAGGTAGATGCACACACCGCTTCTCCTTCATCCCATAGGACATGATACATATACACACTGGTGGTGAATTTTATATAGGATCCTCTCTCTCCAGAATGTTTCATTTTAGCAGCAAGAAAATGATATTGTTGTCAAAGTGGAATGTTATTTGTGCACCTATGGGGGGAGGGGGGGATAAGTACTGAACGAGTCAATTTTTTTTTCCAGTAAATATATTTCCAATGAGGTTATTCACATGAAATTTTCACCAGACATCAGCATTGACTCAAGAAATCCGCAAATCTAAAGAATTCAATTCATGGTGTATATATAATAATTCTGAATGATTATGACCATGGTGTATCCATGGTCCAGTTCTGATGCTCATGTGCCCACTGTAGGAGCTTTCGGTGGTGGACGGGGGGTCAGCATGGGCACTCTGCAGCTACGCAGCAAGCTGTGATGCTCTGTGTGTTCTGACTCCTTTCTATCAGAACCTTTCCATCCATTTGTGCTATGGTAGCTCTTCTGTGGAATCGGACCAGACGGGTTAGTCTTCGCTCCTCACGTACATCGATGAGCCATGGACGCCCACGACCGTCGCCCGGTCACCGCTTGTCCTTCCTTGGAGCACTTTTGGCAGGTACTAACCACTGCATACCGGGAACACCCCACAAGACCTGCCGTATTGGAGATGCTCCGACCAAGACGTCTAGACATCACAACTTTTCCCTTGTCAAAGTCGCTTAGATCCTCAAGCTTGCCCATTTTTCCTGCGTCCAACGCATTAACTTTGAGACCTGACTGTTCACTTGCCCCTTCACACGTGCCACTGTAACGAGATAATCACGTTACTCACGTCACCTCTCAGTGGTTTTAATTTTTTGGTGGATTAGTGTATATCACGTTTAGAAAATGCAATCCAAAATGCAGACCTTTTTTTTTGACACACACTACCACTTTTTATACTAATAAAGGTATAGTAATATCCCTAAAGGGCACACAAACTTCAGCAACTCAACTATTCTTTCTGATTGTCCAACATGAAAGAAATCTGGCACGTTCAATAATCTTGTAGTTTACACACATGGTGTCCAGAAGGACTTTATTTCAGCGGAGGAAGCAGGAGACTACGTTAAACTCTTTATACCGGGGTGAACTGCATTACCTACACAATGTAGTGTTCTTTTTTTTCTTTTCTTTGTATTTCTATATTTATTTTATTCTTTATTCTTTTTTTTGAACTCGGCCTTCCAGCTCTACAGAATTCGAATTCTTATTGAAGATATTGTCGGTGCATTATTACTTCGTCTAAAAAAAAAAAAGTAATATAGTGTGTGTAAATACAGGGAATCATTACCAGTTATGAATAGACAGGAAGTGTTCTCCCAGTTTACTAGCGAGCCTTTACATTGTTGGGAGGTTAATAGCCGGCGATCCAGTCGTCTAGGTCTGTAACCCTGGTAGAACACTTCCAATTTAAAGAAACGATATCTTTTCTGGAAATCCCTGAATCCATTCTTAATGCTTTACTTGAGAGGATGTGAATATTATCTGCAGTTCGCCTCTCGTCCTGAAGATGTCGCCATCTTTCATGTTTTCAATTTTGAAAAAAGCTTTTAAACGTGTTTCTAGACAAGACTCTTCACCACCTGAACGAGTAAGTTTCTTTTACATTTTCTTTATTACTGGTTTATAATTTCTTTTCATATTTGCTCTACATTTCTGTTTTATATATGGTTATACTGCTTGCAAGTGGTTTACTGTACTCCCTACTTCATAATATCCTTATATTATCCTTCTAATATCCTACATATCCTACTACTCCTTATAATATCTTATACTCCTTTTTATTATTCTTATAAAGTTATAATGTTCTGTGTGTGCGTTGGGGCCCATGGGTGTGCGTGTCAGTGTGTGAGAGGGAGAGAGAGAAAGAGAGAGTGTGTGTGTTTGTCTTCATGCCCGTCCTTGACTGTGTAAGAGTGTGTGTTATCTATGTGTGTGCATTTCCTTAAATCTCTTATATTTCTCTGTGACTCATGAATCCTAGTGCGTTAATCTCAAAGTGTGCATCCAATTCATCAATATCCGCCTAATACCACTTCTGTGTGTCTAGGTGCCTGTCGTTTTTCCTTTATTGGAGGGGCTGGATTTGGATCTGAACACTCACTATCAGATCGCGCATCTCACTGCTGACATCGCTGTGCTACTTGACATTTTTCACACCCCCTCTGGAAGAAATGCGGGGTTCCCCCACCTCTTAGATACAGAATCAGCCCCGCAAATATGTGTATTGACGCCTCTAAACAGACAGACCCTCTGCCTGACCCTCCCTCCAGCTTTCAGTCTAAGGATGATGTCGCCTTCTCTGACCTGGGCTCTGACCATTCTTCCTTCTTCTCACGTGCCAGTCAGTACTCTGAGAGCATTCCCCCATCTGAGACTATAAAGACTCATAAACTACCTTAATGAAGCGGGTATCTGTGGAGAAACTGGTTCTGCCGCACCCCATGGCCGTCCCCCGCTAGCTGTCGGAGGATTACTCTAACGAAGCCATAATTCCTGCGCTCATCCTCGTCATCAAATGGGTCCCTTACAGTAACCACCTCTGTGCTACACCGATCAGGATAGGAGCTGAGGAGGGTTTGTAGACCTGGTGAGAGACGTGCTAGCATTATGCGCCCCGGGGCTTCATAGTAGATTGGCTGCTGGAGAATGGGCCTTAGGGCCCCCCTACATCCACTTTGCGCCGGCCCCATGTAGATGTACCTAGCCATGACCCTTAACTTATATTTTCTCTCATATATATATATATATAAAAAATAATAATCTACCTCAATTATACTGTTCTGCCTACATTGATTAACTGAGTTCCCCTAATTATTTATTACTACTACTGCCACCGCTAGTCTAAGTACGAGTGGCCACTACAGTAACTGCTTGAGTACAGTAACAGTATCTACACGTCCCTATCTTTCTCAACTGGGCCTAGGTTTGTCGGGACCTGCAGAGTGTTGCTTCCCCCCAAAAAAACAAAACCCCAAACCTTCGCAGTCAGTGGTGGGCGAAAAAACCTTCTATCAGGAAAAATTCCCACCCTGCCAGCAGTCTGTGCTAGACAGCACCATTATACTTTTCTCGTGCCTGAGTGCGTCCTTAAATCTCGTCCTTAAACATGATGTTGCACATCACATGTCACAGGTCATATCACAACATATTTTATAACAATCCAAATTGACAGTCTCTGTTGGCAGTATCTCTCTGTGTACTGGTTGTCTTCGGCGCAAGCACTTTACGTACTCTTGAGCCACCCTTTGGGGAGAGGTTAGCTAGCACTTACACCCAGCGTATGGCTCATCACATCGTCTTCTCATAGTCTGCCACTGACTTGAGAATTCTGCGATAACGTCTCTTGAGGGCAGACCCCCGTTGACAGCTTCATACAGCATCGTTCATTGGATACTTGAGCATCCTCGGGGAAAATCTGAAAATCCTCAGGGGTCGCATGTTCTTGTAGTCAGCTGCTGCCTTGTAGTCCGCTGCTGCTTCAGCCATCCATTCGCTATTCCTGGTCTCCCATCTCTGGGTGAATACCCCCCCCCTTTCCCTGGATCACACAATCTGGGAATATGAAGTATGTAAGTAAAATGTATTTATATAGCATATTTCACACAGCAATGCTGACCAAAGTGCTGAACAGAGTACAGAAAGAAAATAAAACAGAATTAGACCAAATAAAAACAGACAATAGAAAAAAATATCAATAAAAAATTTGTTTAAACAATTAAAAATTAGATTAAAAAGCCTGGTAGAAAAGATATGTTTTAAGCCTATGTTTAAAAGTAATAATAGAAGGTGCAAGGCGGATGTCAAGTGGCAGTTGATTCCATAGACAGGGGCAGCAACAGCAAAAGCTCTATCCCCTTTTGTTTTTAACCGGGAACGAGGGACATGCAAAAGAAACCTATCAGAAGATCTTAAACATCTGTTTGATGAATGTGGATTAAGAAGATCCACAAGATACGAAGGAGCTTGATTATTAAGAGTTTTAAAAACAAACATTAGTACCTTAAACTGAATCCTAAAACGGACTGGGAGCCAGTGAAACGATGCTAAAATTGGGGTGACACGATCAAACCTCTTTGCCCTGGTCAACAGCCTTGCAGCTACATTCTGAACCATCTGAAGATGAGCCAGAGATGACTGAGGAAGACCCAAGTATAATGAATTACAGTAATCTAAGCGAGAAGTGATAAAAGCATGAATAACCTCCAAACCCTGGAAAGACAAAAATGTTTTGAGTTTTGAAATAATCCGTAGTTGATCAAAACTAGTCTTAACCACCGAATTTATCTGCTTGGTTAAGCATAATTCTGAGTCCAGAATGAAGCCAAGGTTCCGAACCTGGGAAGAAATTGAGGGGAAGTGTATATAGAGCCCATTAATGAGACCATCTCTCAATCTCAGGGGGCCGAAAACAATTATTTCAGTTTTGTCTTCATTAAATCGGAGGAAATAATTTGTCAACCATGTGTTTTTTTAAAAGAAAAAAAAAAAAAAAAAGAAAGAAAAAAAGAAACAACCAATGAAAAAAAAAACAGGGGAATAAAAAACTTTAAATAAAAAAAAAAAAAGGGAAAACAAAAAATAACAACAACGGCCCCCTTTTTATTTTTAAAAAGGTGGGCCCAGAATGGAGCCTTGAGGAACACCACTAATAATAGGACTAGAAGAAGAGCAGAAATTAGCCAACGCTACTGAAAAGACCTGTCCTAAAGATATGAGATGAGCCATTGTAGGGCAGTACCCTTGATACCAAACAGATGCTCTACGCGCCAGAGAAGTATGTCATGGTCTACAGTATCAATGGCAGCTGTAAGATCTAATAGCATCAACACAGTATTTTTACCAGCATCTACTTTTAATAAAATGCCATTGAACACTTTTAACAAAGCAGACTCTGTGCTATGAAAAGCAGTGAAACCAGATTGTAAAGGTTCAAGTAACATAGCTGAGTTTAAAATCCTGAGCAATTGAGATTGTACTACTTTCTCTAGCAACTTTGACAGAAATGGTAGCTTAGAGACAGACCGATAATTATTAAGACAACCTTCATCCAAACCCTGTTTCTTAAGCAAAGGTTGAACAATCGCATGTTTAAAACAATTTGGGACCACCCCTAAATCCAAAGAAGAATTTATCAACAGTTGAATACTGGGGCCAATTTCAGGAAAAGGTTGCTTTCATAAGCACAGCGGTAACAACATCAAGTGGCGTGGATGATATTTTCATCTGGTTAACCAGATCACACAGTTACTTTAGAGAAATGTGTTCAAATTGATCAAATAAAACCGGTAAAGACAATGAATTTGGGGACAGGTCTGATAAATGCAAAGTGAAGGAAGAACGAACAGTAATTACTTTATCAGCAAAAAAGTTAAAAAAAACTTCTCACAAAGTTCAGCCGAGGGTTCCCCATGGAATTGGCAACTAAGATTAATAATTTAATTTATCGTGGTGAATAAGATCTTGGGTCTACGAAAGTGTGTGGCAGCAGGGACATTAAAAACAATGGGCTTGTGATCAGAGAAGGAAGCATCTTCAATATTAACATCAACAGCGGTTCCATAAGACAATATAAGGTCTAGTGTATGACCAAGGACATGAGTTGCCTGATTTATGTGTTGAATAAAACGAAAGGAATCCAAGATATTACAAAATTCAGTAACCAAGAGTCGACCAGGGCAGCAGACACGCACATTAAAATCACCCAAGAATAACAAACGATCATACAACGGAGCAATATAAGATAAAAAAAATCACAAAAATCACGTAAAAAGGCATTGTCCGGGTTAGGTGGCCTATAGATCAAAGCACAGAATAACGTGGAGGAGGTCGACTCTAACACAACACACTGTACCTCAAACAACGAGTAATTCCCAACAGAAACTCTCCGAATGTTCAGTGACTGTTTAAAAACCATAGCAACCGCACCGCCCTTACCAGAAGGCCTTGGAGTACTAATAAAACAACAGTTCGGTGGACAGAGTTCCTCGAAGACTGTTGACTCACCAGGACTAACCCAGGTCTCCATCAGGAATAAAATATCCAGTTAATGTCAGGTAGAATAGTCATTTAAAATGAAAGTTTTGTTGCACATGGACCTAGCGTTAACCAGGGCCATGATCACAGGAGACTGAGGTAGCGAGTTCAGATCCGGTGAAACGAATTCCAGTTGTCGGACATTTAAACAGTTCATTCTTCTCTGACGAATCCGTAATCGTGGAGGAGCAGAACGATTCAACGAATGTAGGAAGTCCGGGAAAATAGGTAGATGAAAAACATATCTGTAATCCCATGACCGTCATGTCAAGTGGAGCTCTTCCAAGCTTAAGGGAAACTCAATTGATTGTATGGAGGAAGCGATTGTCCGTCTGATTCTCACCCGAACACCAGCACGATTCCCTCTCTTCCTGCGGCGCTTCCTTAGAGGAGGAAAGCAGTAAGATAGCCGGAGAGCGCACTCCACCGCGGGTCGGCTGGACGAGGATTGAGAACGAGAATACAGAGTAGGACAACATCGCAGATGAGCTCCCATATGGCTTCTGATGTTAAGCAAAGCTTGCCGATTGTAGGTCAACACTGAGTCTACATGATACCAGTGTGACACGATACAAAAACAGCAGCGATGCCAGACGAACAGACAAAACAGATAGAACAAACTGTAATAGACGGGAAAGATCACAGAGACGGCATGCCGACAGGTACACTGGCACCATCTTGGAAAGGTGGCTCAAGAGAAGAAAACCGAGACACCACTGAAAGAACAGAAGACAAGAAAATACCCAGAAACAAAAGAGATCCCAAACACACAGGAGATCCTGAACCTTCTGCGAGCTCAGCATGGAGATTTGTTGAAGACACTGAAAGAACGAGAGAAGCTGAAGAATAATGTTGATGTGAAGAGGTTCTTCAGAGAGGAGTACGATAAAAGTGCTCAGAGCTTCTCGGAGGTGAAGAGAGTGAGGCCGTTGAAGTTGTCCGACTCCGTATGCCAGATTCGTACAAATGGTTCTGGAATAGGAACCGGATTTCTGCTCTTTCGCAGATTTGTCCTCACCAACGCACATGTTTCTAGAGACTTATTTCCTTGCACAACAAAACTGAAACACAATCTAACAGCTGCATTTGGATTTGAAGATTTGATCTCTGTAGGAAAAGTGATACCAGTGAAGGGAAAAGATGACATGAGGAACTACCTGGATTTTGCTTTGCTGGAACTGAGCATCGATGGAAATCAGAGCATTGATGGAGAACTGAACAGCGATGGAAAATGTCCTGAATTGTTGAGGTACTACAGCGCTCCACCCATCAGGGGTGGTGTCTGCATAATTGGACACCCAGGGGGTGGAGTCAAGATAATGGACCCCTGTTTTATAATCGCAAAAGATGACATTCTACAAGCAGCAGAGAGATACTTTAATAACAAAACCCCTTGTGTCTTTCAAGTCCTAACACAGACGTGCTTGTCTGAGGACAAGGAAATACGTGAATCCCAGATCATTTACAATTCCTGTTTCTTCCATGGATCCTCTGGCTCACCGCTGTTTGACCAGAACTGCAACCTGATTGGTGTTCACACCGGTGGATACGTTTATGAAGGAGAAAGAAAGAAAACGAGGAGTGTGATGGAGTACGGCCTGCCAATGTTCCCGATTCTGGTGCAGATCTTCATACAGTGCAGTGAGAAGAGACCTGATATAGTTCAGTACTTTAAGAAACAAAACAACATGAAATTAGTTCTTAAAGTGGCAGAAGAACATCTACAGAGTCGTCCTCAGCCCATGGACATTTCACCATGATAATTATAGCTATAAAGTTTACAGTATCCTTCTTTCTTTCTTCTACAACTGGATTTAACGAGAAGCAAATCAGTAAATTAATGACATAGAAATGAATCACATAGAAATGAATCATATGAAAATTAATAAATAACTTAAATACAAAAAATAAATAAATAAATAAAAAATAAAATAACGTTATTAACAGAAGAGCACGATAAATGTAATAAAATCTGATCTACTCTTCTCCTTTAACATAATCTTTATACTCAGTAGACTAGCTACTGGGCTAGCAGCTTTCATTCAGAATCAGAAAATACATGATCCTGATTGGCTAAAAGTTCCTCATTAAGCAGCTGGTAGCCAATAAAATGTGATTAAGAGAACTAATGCAGAAGATAATGTGATGATGGAGCAGTTAAATATGAAGATTCATAATAATGAATTCTGTTCTACACACCGCCGTTTCTCTCCTTTTTCTATAAACCTCCTGTTCTGCTCTGGGTTTTTGGTGTTGGTCTGTAGATTAGATAATAATAATAATAATAATAATAATAATAATAATAATAATAATAATAATAATAATAATAATAATAATAATAATAATAGGAGATCATTAGTTTGTGGCGTGGTCAGAGTTTGAGTTTGAGCTCCTGATTCACGCCGTCAGATTCTTCACATCACTGTTTTACTGTTTCAGCTTTGTGTCACGTGTCTGCTCGTCACGTCAGCTCTACAGGAAACATGATCTGATCATTTGGGCAGAAGGTCAATGTAACAATGTATTCCTGAACGAAACCAACCCTTTCTTTACTAAACCGCTCGTCATGGAGTCAGACTCAGTTTTCCTTCATGTGGCTTTTATCAATAATTCCTCCATCCAGCCATCTTCAACCGCTTACTCCTTTTCAGGGTCACGGATCAATAATTCATGTCCTGTGTTATTAAACTGTCGATGTGGATCAGAAGCGTATTATTATTATTATTTTACTGTATTACTGCTGAGAGGAACGCTGTTATTCACACCTTGACTCTGAGTGCCTGTCTGATGAAGAGATCCAGATGATCAACGAGATTAGACAGATTCATTATGTTCTCGGTTTCCTCCTCACAGAGAACCCCTTTCGTGAAAATCACTCCGTTAAATCGCCCATCACGCTTCAGTGCCACTTTCACGGTTTCTCCTTTCACTGCATACACACACACGTGATCTACGGTTCTTTTCAGTTCCTTGTTTTTCATCAGCATGCGGATATTTGTATCGCCCCTTGTCTTGATGTAGAAACTGACCAAACGTTCAGGTAAGGGAGCAGGGCGGTTCGGCGTCTTCACTCTGCCGCTGTTTCCACCTGAGCTGATGAAACTGATGTCCAGAAGCTCGTCGTCGTTGAGCAGACAGCAGGGGAAGTTTGGTGTCACAGCACCTCTGGGCATTTGCTCTCTCTGGATAACCAATTCCTTCTTTCCTCCCTTCTGGTTTATCTTACAGATGGCTTTAAATGAGAAGTCAGTCTGAAGTCTCTCCTGGATGGTCATGGGTACATTACAGAACACGATGTATTTCCTGTATTTGTAACGGAATCTCAAGGTGTGTCCGTGATTTTCTGTTTTCTGTCAACATGTGAAATACATGAATCTGAGAATCTGTGAAACGTGTGTATTACAGGTACAATATTCTACCCGATAAATCATTTTCACTCAGTAATGATGAATAATTGGTGTAACTCACTATCTTAGTGGTGCCCATGTCCAGTCCACTCTTCTCCCCCTCCTCTTTACAACCGTTATTCATTCTGGACTGGAAAACATGCCACACGTCAGATTAAACACTGCAGTGACAGTTGACTTCATTTTCTATGATTTTGTGCACGACATTTCAACAACAGCAACAAAGCCACATCTGAACCGAGACTTTAACACTTCTGCACAAATTAGGTACGATGCTGGAGACGATTCTATGGTGGAAAATCCGCTGATGCCCATACACGTGGTAAATTACAACCGCGAGGGGAAAATATACTTCTACATGTGGACAGAGGAGAACTCACATATGCGTGCTTGTTTAAAACCCATAAAACCCTTTAAAGCCAGAGCTTGTATTCCCCCGACTCAGGAGCTGCTTCCTTACTCAACTACTGCATACCAGAGCTGGGTAGTGCCACCAATTTGGCGATTCGATTTCAATATTTCATTTAAAATGTTAATTTTGTAGACATGTCTATAAGTTTAATATAAATGTTGGTAACTGAAACCCTCCTACTTATCTTTTTAAATATATATAACAGTGAAGTTCATTAACAACTAGAAACACGTTTAAGAGCTGTTTTCAAAATCGAAAACATGAAAGATAGCGACATCTTCAGGACGAGAGGCGAACTGCAGATAATATTCACATCCTCTCAAGTAATGCATTAATAGATAGTTTCTTTAAATTGAAAATAGATTAAAATTGGAGAATCGTTATGTCTAATCTACTTTTATTGTAATCCATGTCTGATATTTTATTGTAATCCACGTCTGATATCGGATTATCGAGCTGTGCTAAGCTAACGAGGCTAACCAGTTATAAATCCTCCTTCTGAACAAGACTGCACCTGCTAAAAGTTACACTGGAGTTTTATATGGACATTAATCAGAGATCTACAGCGAGACGGATCGATATTAATATTAATATTAATAAATGTGTTCGTTTCTCACCTCAGGTGTAGAGACCCTCAGGAGTTACCTCAGATCACTGCAGGAACGGAGCTCGCGCACAGACCGCTTCAGACTGCGCGCCAAAATACTCGAAGCTGATTGGTTAGTTTCGATTTCCCCGTGTGACGTCACCGCAGCAGTACCGTACAACAGGAGGTATTGGGTCAGTGGGAGATGAAGGTAAACCGGAATTTCAGTGGAATGTGGACTCCAGAGGGAAATGTCACAGGTGTGGAATTATAAAAATACATTTATAAGATGGCTTTAAAACTGAAAACGCTGTCACGTGCCTGTGAGCGCGTGAGTAAACAGGATGTTTATTAGTGTGAGTGTGTTAATAAAGTTAACTCTGGAGTCTGAGGATTAAAACACACCACATGTGAAACTGTTTATTTGAGGTATTCACAAAGTGTAGAGACAATAAAACATCTCCAATCAACTCTTTCAGTTAGATGATGAACTCGGTGAGAACAAACGAGAGTGAAGGAGACAAAAACATTTCCCTTCAGAAACAACAACCAGACAGTGGTGGCATGGGGGTGTGGACGGAGACGTGAGGGGGGTCAGGTTCAGTCTGAACACTCGCCATCTCTGCTGGACTACAAGCTAGCGCTCTGTTAGCTCTGTTAGTGCTCTGTTAGCTCACTCACACACCTGATCATTCCTAGCTTTGGGTCTGATGTAAACAGAAATCAGATCACACTCACACACTAACTAAACATTTACCATTCTCACTGTGACAATGAACTGCTCATTTTATACTTCTGTATACTGTATTAACTACAGTCGCTATGGTTACTAACACTGTGGGAGAAACCCCTTACACACACACACAATGTCTCTTCAGAAAGTGAAGTAGTGCAATATCTGTGTCTCTTCTTCGTCCAAGATCCCTCACTTTTTCTCACACATCATCGAAGATGCGAGTGCGAGACCCTGAGGTGGAGAGATAACCGTACCTACAGAGAGAGAGAGAGAGAGAGAGAGAGAATGAGGGAGTGAGTGAGTGAGAGAGAGAGAGAGAGAGAGAGAGAGAACGTGAACATACTGTGTAGGGAGTTCAGAATTAGACTTTGTTCCATAATCGAACAGGATTCCAGAATGCTTTGACAGGATGTGTTGGTGTTTATTCCACTACACGTAGCGATTCTCTCCACCTCCACACAGTGATGATGCAGTGGGTTCGGTTCAGATAAACTGATGGGCGTATTGTTGTCGTACTTTTCTCTTTATTTTATCTGACACAGAATTTGGTACTACATTAATACTCGTCTCCATTGTTCATACAGCACAGGGGTACAAGTTTTACTAACCTGCTGCGGAGTCCGTGGCGTGTGTGTGTGTGTGCGCTACACCAGCGTGGCGATCACGTGTCCAAATCCAACACTTTCTGCAGCACTATAGTGACCTCACAAATAAACCAGCCGACTGCGTGGGTTTACTGCCGTTGACTAGCGTGACGTGTTCAAGTCACAGAGAAACTAGCACCTGTAACACTAGCACTAGCGCTGCTGCATCTGAAGGTTCTGCTTTGGTCAGCACCCCACATCACCCCACAGTACCCCTCATCACCCCACATCACCACACAGTACCCCTCATCACCCCACAGCACCCCTCAGTACCCCACATCACCACACAGCACCCCACAGTACCCCACATCACCCCACATCACCACACAGTACCCCACAGCACCCCTTATCACCCCTCAGTACCCCACATCACCCCTCATCACCACACAGTACCCCACAGCACCCCACATCACCCCTCAGTACCCCACATCACCACACAGCACCCCTCATCACCACACAGTACCCCACAGCACCCCATGCTGCCTGGAGATGTGGAGGAAAGTGGAAACTGGGTTTGTTTGTCTGGAGGAACAGCTTCAGGAAGCCATCCAAATAAATCCAGAGAACCCTTCAGGAACCCTTTTTTAATAATAGTGTGGCTTATCCATAATACTGTGTGTGTGTGTGTGTGACTGAAACACACCTCCTGTTCTCCACTTCTTGTGTATCATCTCCGTTAAAATCCAGCGGCTCAACATCCTGCAGGAGCTCAGTCCGGTCACACTGACCTACACGCACACACACGATAGGGGTAATCCCTCATTTTTTGGTACTAAGAGAACAAAACTGGAATGTTTTGGCGTTAATAACTGTACTGCAGACACTAGAGGGCACCAAAGACATTTCTGTGTGTGTGTGCGCCCGTGTGTGCATCCGTGTGTGTGCGTGTGTGTGTGTGCGCGCTGACCTCGTCTGCTGGGACTGTCACCTTCTCTGATCTCTGAGTAGGAACTCCGAGTCCTAGGCACATACTTCTCCCTCCACTCCTAACACACACACAGACACATTTTTATACAGTATCATACAAAAGTAAGTACACCCCTCACGTTAGTGTAAATATTTGATGATATCTTTTCATGTGACAACACTGAAGAAATGACACTTTGCTACAATGTAAAGTAGTGAGTGTACAGCTTGTGTAACCGTGTAAATTTACTGTCCCCTCAAAATAACTCAACACACAGCCATTAATGTCTAAACCGCTGGCAACAAAAGTGAGTACACCCCTAAGTGAAAATGTCCACATTGGGCCCAAAGTGTCAATATTTTGTGTGGCCACCATTATTTTCCAGCACTGCCTTAACCCTCTTGGGCATGGAGTTCACCAGAGCTTCACAGGTTGCCACTGGAGTCCTCTTCCACTCCTCCATGATGACATCACGGAGCTGGTGGATGTTAGAGACCCTGTGCTCCTCCTCCTTCCGTTTGAGGATGCCCCACAGATGCTCAATTGGGTTTAGGTCTGGAGACATGCTTGGCCAGTCCATCACCTTCACCCTCAGCTTCTTTAGCAAGGCAGTGCTCGTGTTGGAGGTGTGTCACAGTACATGTTGGCATTCATGTTTCCCTCAATGAACTGTAGCTCCCCAGTGCCGGCAGCACTCATGCAGCCCCAGACCATGACACTCCCACCACCATGCTTGACTGTAGGCAAGACACACTTGTCTTTGTACTCCTCACCTGGTTGCCGCCAAACACGCTTGACACTATCTGAACCAAATAAGTTTATCTTGGTCTCATCAGACCACAGGGCATGGTTCCAGTAATCCGTGTCCTTAGTCTGCTTGTCTTCAGCAAACTGCGGGCTTTCTTGTGCAACATCTTTAGAAGAGGCTTCCTTCTGGGATGACAGCCATGCAGACCAATTTGATGCAGTGTGCGGCGTATGGTCTGAGCACTGACAGGCTGACCCCCCCACCCCTTCAACCTCTGCAGCAATGCTGGCAGTACTCATACGTCTATTTCCCAAACACAACCTCTGGATACGACGCTGAGCATGTGCACTCAACTTCTTTGGTGGACCATGGCGCAGGTCTGTTCTGAGTGGAACCTGTCCTGTTAAACCGCTGTATGGTCTTGGCCACCGTGCTGCAGATCAGTGTCAGGGTCTACAATCTTCTTATAGCCTAGGCCATCTTTATGTAGAGCAGCGATTCTGTTTTTCAGATCTTTACCATGAGGTGCCATGTTGAACTTCCAGAGACCAGTATGAGGGAGTGTGAGAGCGAT
>CM022773.1:23083349-23103349 GCA_012411365.1 Ameiurus melas
ACACAGTAACACAGGTACAAGATGGTGATGAAACACGCCACCTGTCTCACACACACACACACACACACACACACACACACACACACACACACACACACACACAAAGAACTTCAATCATCAAATCCTTTGTAACAGAGAATACACACTTTGCCTGTTCGTGTGGATTATTTCTCAGCTCCTGATTGGTTCACTCCTGTCCTGACTCCACCCCCTGACCACACCTCTCATTATAAATCCTTTCACCTGAGTCTACTTCATAATGCTCTCCAGTTTGTCATTTGCATGTTCAAACCTTCTTAGATCAAAGTCATCAACATCTGTGAGCTGCTAGCCTGGTGCAGAATTAGTGGAGAACATCAGGAATGATCTTCTACCACGTTTATACTGACAAGGTAACCGATAAAGGACATGGTCTTTAGTAAGCTGTGTGTACCTCTATGTAGATGTAGTTGTATTTCCTCTCAGCGATCTGGATGAAGATGGCGAACACTGACAAAACAGGCTGCGTGCTGAAGAATGTACACTCGGACCAAACCACCAACACCGACAACACACACAACACCACCGACAACACACGGTAACACCACCTCCGCAACACACATTCCCAATACCACTCTACACACACACACACACACACAGAGAGAGAGGTTACAATAGTTTTATAGTTTTTCAGTTATCAAACACAAATCTAACATTTTCTTTATGTGTGAAACAGAAACAGTAGTGAGGATGAGGATTAGAGTAAAGAGTAAACTATATAAACGTAGGGGGCGTCGGACGATGGAGAAACTCTGGAGTAGATGCAGACGAGAGAACGAGGAAGAAACGGAATGTGTGAAAACTGTCCATGAAAAAAACAGGAATTTAAGTAAAAACTGGAAAACGAAGCTAAAGAAGGAAGAATGTAAGTGACTTCAGACTGATGATGATGATGAGGAGTAGGCGGAGTCACAGCTGGAGTGGGCCAGTGGTGACAAGATAAATCTGTTATTAAGCTGCGTGAGAACTCCTCCTGGTTCCTCAGACCTGTGTCTGATTGGCTGTTACACACAGTGGTGTGTCGCGTACCTGCAGCAGGTGTGTAGATGTACTTCCTGAAGCAGCTGTCTGATTGGTTGGAGGGTTGGCTGTGGACGAACTGGCGGGCGGAGCTAATCTCATTTTTAGCCACATCTTCCAAGCGCAACGCTTCATCTAAGAAGATCTGCCACTGTACCCGAGTGCGATTATGTCTCTGTACCGCATAGATCACCTGATACACACACACACACACAGAGATAACACAGATTAAAATCGACACACTGATAACACTAGTGAGTGTGTGTGTGTGTGTGTGCGTGTGTGTCAGAGAGAGAAAGAGACCTGTTTATGGAGTTTGACCAGACTCTTCTTGCTTGGATATGGATTCCTCTTATCATCAAAGTCCTCGTAATCATCCATGTTCCTCCCCATTTTCTCCTGATACTCTACAGGACACTGAGAGGGACACAGCGTGAGTGTGTGTGTGGTGAGGACAGCTGAGTTGCTGTGTGTGTGTGTGTGTGTGTGTGTGTGCGTGTGTGTGTGTGTGTGAGAGAGACAGAGAGAGAACGGACCTTCTTCAGAATGGTGTCGATACACTTCCTCAGTGGATGGTTGTACTTGATAGACTCATTAACAGCTCTGACGTCCTGTAACACCAAAAACTTTTAACACCTTCTCCTCCGTCCATCTCTCCCTCCACAGACCGTATCACCCCCTACACACACATCCACCCATCCATCCCTCAGTCCCACTCCCCTCCCGCACCTCCATCACGTCCTCCAGGTTCTCCTCTGCGTCCGTTTTCTCCGTCATCAGCTTCGCTGCTTTGAAGTAGGTTTTGGACAGCAGGTGTCCGTGGCACGACGCCAGCCAGCAGGAGCGCGGGATTTCTACCAGGCCGTATCCTAGCAACAACACCAGTAGGAATAATCCCCATGTGTTTGCTGCTGTGATGCCAATGGTCCTCAGATCATACCTGAGAGGAACCAACCAAACACAGGGATTCAGGAACTTGGTGAGATGTGACTGGTGTGATTAGTGGATCTGATTGGTTGATCCTGACCATGAGAGGTGCCACTGTGGACTGATGGCGACGTAAATGAGCAGCGAGCAGAAGATGAACAGATAAGTGCCGTAGTAAATGGCATTCTCAATCAGAGCTGTTTTTATCTTCCCAGAGATGGAAAATCCTCCAGAACGAGCGTACGACTGCATAAACGGGATCAGGAGCCTGAACACACACACACACACACGCACGCATTCAGAAATATTGCTTAAAGAATCCGTCTAACAGGACACACCTGTCAGTCACATGTTCCAATATTTTTGATCACCTGAAAAATGGGTTCATACTGTAACATGTCTACAGATAAACATCTGAAATTCTCATCTATCATCTCATTCATCATATTCACATCATATCTATTTAATGTAATGTATGTGTGTGTCTGTGTGTGTGTATGTGTGTCTGTGTGTAGGTGTATATGTGTGTGTCTGTGTGTGTGTGTGTGTCTGTGTGTGAGTGTGTGTGTGTGTGTCTGTGCGTGTATGTGTCTGTGTGTGTGTGTGTGTCTGTGTGTGTGCATGTGTGCATGTGTGTATATGTGTGTGTGCGTGTGTATGTGTATGTGTGTGTGTGTATGAGTGTGTCTGTATGTGTGTATGTGTGTGTGTGTGTGTGTGTATGTGTGTATGTGTGTCACCATGTGAGGAACTGAGACGTCCAGTACACCACTCTCCAGAACACTGGCAGGATCCCGTCTGGAATGTAACTCCATGGTTTGTGACACACCTTCGGTAACCTACACACACGCGCACATAGACACATACACACACACACACACGCACACACACTTCAAGTGTTTGACTTGAGAGAATATCGTTCTACAAACAATAGTAGTAGATGGTAATAGGCAGTGAAAGAATGAAGTGTGCAGTTTATGACAGAACCGTAGTATAGTGCACACACACACACACACACACACACACACACAATAACACAGAGTGTGTGTTTACCTGGAAGTGGGAAACACTGAGATGTTGGACGTCTGGTTGGAGTGACTTGGTGTTGTAGTTACCAGATGATTGTTATCAGTCACACACTGATTATAGATGGTCTACATACACACACACAACAAAGTTAAACCATCCCCAGTACTGCTAAAGTAACTGAACTGTGGTTATTAATGTTATTGTGTTTGTGGTGTTGTCTGTCTGTTTTGATTCATGATTCCTATGATGATGATGATGATGATGGTGGTGAATGTGGTGATGATGATGATGATGGTGATGAATGTGGTGGTGGTGATGATGGTGGTGAATGTGGTGATGATCTATTCACCGTGCTGACGTCGAGTGGGATGGTGAAGGCGATGAGGAAACAGAGGAACCAGGCGAGGAGCGTGGCTAGCAGAACCACACGCTGCTGTTTCCGTACGTCACCGTAACGATGCAGCAGCACCAGCGCCAACACCAATGCCACCAACACATCCACGGCCAGCGCCACCCAGCTCATCCTGCCACGCCCCCACACCCTGCTCCGCCCTGCCCGTCAGTCAACACCTAAACCACGCCTTCCGGGGCGTCAGACACAATACTGTAAGTCAATCTATTAATTAAAGTCCATACAGTATAATCTACATATTATACACAATATACAACACACACAAGCTGATTTGTAAACACAACACACTTCTGCATCATACGCCAATCAAAGACCACACCCACCAGAGGGGGGCGTGCACCAATCAACCAATCAATCAACTCTAATAACAACTGGGACATCAGAGAAGCCAACACACACACACACACATATATATATATATATAATAAAATAAACTACACTGCATCAGGAAGAAGAAGAAAGACTGATATTAAATATAACTGAAGAAGAAAGACTGTAAAATAACTGTGAGTGTCTTCACTAAACTATAAATGAATACAGAAATAAAACAAAAACCCGTCTATTAATAAACTCTAAACATCCACACTACACAAACAGCACTTTATTACTGTGTTTATTCATTATTTATTCATAAACATCTCGCGCACTTTAACGAGAGTTCAGAGGTCAGAGCGGAACGTCACTTCCGGTCGCAATAAATAATAAGTAAATAAGATAATACCAATGTTTAAGAGAGCGGATATCAGGTGACAGTGTGTTATAGAGCCTGTAGTTCCTCTCCGCAGTGACGTCACAGGTTATAGCCTGCACTGAGCGGTTATAACGCCTTCATTACGACCTAAACTCCGACTTAATGCCCTTTATTTTACCTTTGATGTGAGTTTCTCTCCCGGAGCGGAGTTCAGCGCGTGCCACTACCTCAAAACTCTCTCATCGCTCTGGATTGGAGAAACCTTCACTGCCGTGACGTCACCGCGTCACTTCCGGCTTCCGCAGGCATCATGGGACATGTAGTATAACCGCTACAGGAGTTAGAGTTTAGAATCTAGATTCTTCGATCTTAGATTGTGTATTTTATACGCCACGCGATATGTTTTTATTATGTAATTGAAGTAAGTGATGTATGTGTTATATTATATTATCAAGTGCTGAGGATTGAGACGTGTTTCTGTGCTGCAGGATCGAGCACCGGATGTTCTGGAGTGTGGCGGCCATGTTGGAACAACACCACTAATCTCAGATTGGTGTGAACAGACATCTTCTAAGACTCGATCTTTTAAGCAGCACTGGAAAGTGTGTGCTTTAAAAAAAAAAGAAAAGAAAAAAGAATAATACATCGAAGTGTGGCGAGAAAAAACGTCCAAAGTTCACGTTTGTGTCTCAAAACAAGAAATCCAAACCCAGAGTGGAGTTTGTGGAGATTCTCCACCTGTCACTGAATTAACCGATCCGGACACTTTCATTAGTTATAGAGAGGGCTGGAGTGATTTAATCCAGATTAAGCGTGACATTTGATGAAATAGGTATTCGCTGATAACAGACACATGTACCTGTCACAGCGCTTTTACACGACACTGAGGTATTATATTCAGTACTCTGACTGTTATCATGTCAGCCATCAGAATGCCTGTGAGCGATGTTTAATATTATTTCTTAAAAGTAGTTCAACAGATTTATTAAGCCCCTCCCCCAATACATCATACGAGTAGGTGGCGGTGATGCACCAATCTGTGGTCGGCGTCATTAAACTAAAGAAGAAGATGTAGTTCCACAGAACAGCCTGTAGATGGTGGCATTGTACCTTTCATAGCGCTTGTATCCTTCTGAGGTAAAAGCTGTAGTGTTTACAGTGTGAGAGCAGTGTGTAGAGTACAGAGTACAGAGTGTGTGCAGAGTGAGTGTAATGTGTGTTATAGTGTGTATGCAGAGTGTGTGCAGTGAGAGTACAGAGTGTGTACAGAGTGAGTGTAATGTGTGTACAGTGTGTATGCAGAGTGTGTGCAGTGAGAGTACAGAGTGTGTACAGAGTGAGTGTAATGTGTGTACAGTGTGTACGCAGAGTGTGTGCAGTGAGAGTACAGGGTGTGTGCAGAGTGAGTGTGTGTGTGTTCATTGTGTACGCAGAGTGTGTGCAGCGAGAGTACAGTGTGTGTGCAGCGAGAGTACAGTGTGTACGCAGAGTGTGTACAAAGTGAGTGTAATGTGTGTATAGTGTGTATGCAGAGTGTGTGCAGTGAGAGTACAGAGTGTGTGCAGAGTGAGTGTAATGTGTGTATAGTGTGTACGCAGAGTGTGTGCAGTGAGAGTACAGAGTGTGTGCAGTGAGAGTACAGAGTGTGTACAGTGTGTACGCAGAGTGTGTGCAGTGAGAGTACAGAGTGTGTACAGTGTGTACGCAGAGTGTGTGCAGTGAGAGTACAGAGTGTGTACAGTGAGAGTACAGAGTGTGTGCAGTGAGAGTACAGAGTGTGTACAGTGTGTACGCAGAGTGTGTACAGTGAGAGTACAGAGTGTGTGCAGTGAGAGTACAGAGTGTGTACAGTGAGAGTACAGAGTGTGTACAGTGAGAGTACAGAGTGTGCAGAGTGAGTGTACTGTGTGTATAGTGTGTATGCAGAGTGTGTGCAGTGAGAGTACAGAGTGTGTGCAGAGTGAGTGTAGTGTGTGTGTAGTGTATACAGGGTATACAGTGTGAGACGTGACACACCGGCGTCTCGGTTCCTTCCCTTTGGCTTTGTGTCTCTCTCAGGTGCTTTGTGCTGAATGGATGATGTACATCCAGAACACCAGAAACCTCAGAAACTTCTGTCAGACACCATTGTCCACCCCACCATATCACTGTCTGACTATTATTACTGCTGAGTTTAGTATTTCAGCTTTTATTTCCTGGTGTTTATATCTAGTTGTAAATATTATATCTATCTAATCTGTGTTAAACACCATAAAACATAGAACCTTTTGTATCAGACCACCTCATTTTTAGGTGAGCAAAAGTATAGGAACAGATCAGTCTTGAAGTAAATGAAAGTAAATAAACACTTAATATTTGGTTGCGTTTCTCTTACTCGCAGTAACTGCATCAATCCTGTGACTCACTGACACCAAACTGCTGGTTTCTTCTTCTGTGAAGCTTCTCTAAGTTTTTACTGCAGCTTCTTTCAGCAGTTGTTTGTTTCAGGGGGTTTGTCTCTTCAGTCTCCTCTTCAGGAGGTGAAATGCTGATCAGTTGGGTGAAGGTCTGGTGATGGACTTGTCCAGTCTAAAACCTTCTACTTTTCTCCCTGATGAAGTCCTGTGTTGAGGTGGAAGTGTGTTTTGGATTGTTGTCTTGCTGCATGTGACAACACTGAAGAAATGACACTTTGCTACAATGTAAAGTAGTGAGTGTATAGCTTTGTAAGTGTACATTTGCTGTCTCCTCAAAATAACTCCACACACAGCCATTAATGTCTAAACCGCTGGCAACAAAAGTGAGTACACCCCTAAGTGAAAATGTTTTCAATATTTTGTGTGGCCACCATTATTTTCCAGCACTGCCTTAACCCTCTAGGGATTGGAGTTCACCAGAGTTTCCACTGGAGTCCTCTTCCACTCCTCCATGATGACATCACGGAGCTGGTGGATGTTAGAGACCCTGTGCTCCTCCACATTGGACCCAATTAGCCATTTTCCCTCCCCGGTGTCATGTGACTTGTTAGTGTTACAAGGTCTCAGGTGTGAATGGGGAGCAGGTGTGTTAAATTTGGTGTCATTGCTCTCACACTCCCTCATACTGGTAACTGGAAGTTCAACATGGCACCTCATGGCAAAGAACTCCCTGAGGATCTGGAAAAAAGAATTGTTGCTCTACATAAAGATGGCCTAGGCTATAAGAAGATCGCCAAGACCCTGACACTGAGCTGCAGCACGGTGGCCAAGACCATACAGCAGTTTAACAGGACAGGTTCCACTCAGAACAGGCCTCGCCAGGGTCCACCAAAGAAGTTGAGTGCACATGCTCAGCGTCATATCCAGAGGTTGTCTTTGGGAAATAGACATACGAGTGCTGTCAGCATTGCTGCAGAGGTTGAAGGGGTGGGGGTCAGCCTGTCAGTACTCAGACCATACGCCGTACACTGCATCAAATTGGTCTGCATGGCTGTCATCCCAGAAGGAAGCCTCTTCTAAAGATGATGCACAAGAAAGCTCGTAAACAGTTTGCTGAAGACAAGCAGACTAAAGACATGGATTACTGGAACCATATCCTGTGGTCTGATGAGACCCAGATAAACTTATTTGGTTCAGATGTCAAGCGTGTGTCATGGCAACCAGGTGATTAATGACTGTGTGTTGAGTTATTTTGAGGGGACAGCACATTGACACTGTTACACAAGCTGTACACTCACTACTTTACATTGTAGCAAAGTGTCATTTCTTCAGTGTTGTCACATGAAAAGATATCATCAAATATTTACACAAACGTGAGGGGTGTACTCACTTCTGTGAGATACTGTATATATTTGCCAGCATGGAAAAAAAAATACAAAAAGGCACCAAAAACAGATGAGTCAGTATGCTCTGTAATCTGCACACATTTTCATGAGCTTAATGTTGTATGAGAGTGGAAAAATATACATTTACTTCTAGACAAAAGTTTAGGCACACCTATATTTTATTATTACTATTTCTTTTGTACATTTTAGTATAATATTGAGGTCATTAAAACTATGAAAAAAGAAAGGGGAGTATAGAACTAGTTACCAAAAATAATCAACAAATGATTCATCAAAACATGCAACAGCAGCACTTACTTGAGCGTTATGGAGATGCGGTCCTACTTGGATGCCATTTACAGAACCACCAAATATACATTGCCCCTGTTTCTTGTTGTTGTTCAGACTAATGTTGGCTACAAACCTGAGACAACCACAGTAATAGCTGAAGCTCTTAACGTCTTGAAACTGTGGACTCTGCATCGAGATGCTTGATTCTTCTCAATGGGAATACCAAGTTCTGGACTATACATTTCCAAATGCACAGACGTATTGTTCATCGTGAGCAAGCTTGGATACAAGTTGTCCCTCTCTGAACAAAATGAACTTCTTGGCCACCTGCGTGAGAGCTAGTTTTACAAGAAGTCATTTGAAGTCAGACATTATGTTAATACCAGGGGGCAAGTATTCGGGACATGAGCTACTGCACTGGATATGTTCTGGGTTCCATGTGTTCAGTTGTTGTAGAGTACATTTGGATTGGTATAAAAGGACAGGGCATTTAGTGCTCTCTGAACTTCCTACCCCCTGTCTACACAAGAGGGACACAACAAAAGCAAGTCATTATTGTCACTGATCCAGCCTACACTTGATATGGTAGTTGCACCGAGCCGACAGTAAATAGATGCCTCAATCTGTTTTGCACTATGTCGGCTGACGCTACTCCTTCCAGCAAGACAAATGGACTGGTTTAGGATCTTATGTTCACTTTTATGCATCCAGTGTTCCTGGTGTAATGTTACATTCGTTCTGCATCAAATACCTTTTATCAAAGTAATGTGTTCTTTTGTTTTTCAGCAGTGGTGTAGGGCCTACGTGGCACAAGGATTCTCTGTGGCAGTTACCTCCAACAATGGAGTTGTGGCTCTCAATAAATCATTGAAGAGCTTCTATTGTTGAAAAGGGCTCTATGTGCTATACAAATGCTATACAAATGCTTTGTTTTCTCTATTCGTCTTTTTATTCATTCTGTTTCATATTCTGTTCATTTCAAAAAGACAGAGAGGGCAGAAGACACAGCAATGGACAAAGACTTGCTTCAGACAATACACAGTTACTTTACTATAAATGAATCTGTTATTCCATCCATCTTCAACCGTTCTTCCTGCTTCAGGGTCGCGCGGAACCTGGAGTCTATTCCAGGTAGCATGGGGCACAAGGTGGGGTACACCCTGGACAGGGTGCCAGTCCATCACAGGGCACAATCACATACACACTCACACCAACCTACCATGCATGTCTTTGGACTGGGGGAGGAAACCGGAGTACCCAGAGGAAACCCCCGCAGCATGGGGAGAACATGCAAACTCCACACATGGCCACGGCAGGAATCGAACCCCGGACCCTGGAGGTGTGAGGCGAACATGCTAACCACTAAGCCACCGTGTGCCCCAAATCTGTTATTAGTGCATGAAATCTAAGTTGTGTGTTATTTTCACTTCAGGCATGTGGTGTGGATACCAGGAGAACATCCACACTGATACACGCAGACAACCCTTCTCCTGTGAACCATAGTGAAAACTTACCTAGGTTAACTAAGGTGAAATAATGTGTTCCGTTAATAACGCCTGTCATTACATTACATTTATTCACTTGGCAGACGCTTTTATCCAAAGCGACTTACAAATAAGCAAAGCGATATATCAAGCAGAGAACAATACGAGTAGTGCTACTGTACAAGATCCATTCATAACCAGAGGAAGCAAAGTACACAGAGTAGAGGTGTAAGTGCGATTTTTATATATATATATATATATATATATATATATATATATATATATATATATATATATATATATATATATATATATATATATATATATTATGAGTTGATTAGGTGTTGACGGAAGAGGTGCGTCTTTAGCTGTTTTTTGAAGATAGTGAGAGATTCTGCAGTCCGGATTGAGATCGGAAGTGCATTCCACCACTGAGGAACAGTTAGTGTGAAGGTTCTGGAAAGGGACCTTACACCTCGCTGAGTGGGAACTACTAAATGTTGGTCGCTAGTCGATCGCACATTGCTAGAGGGAACGTAGGCCTTCAGGAGAGAGTAGAGGTAGGGGGCGCTGTTCCAGACAAGGTCTTGTATGTGAGTATCAAGGCCTTGAACTTGATGCAGGCAGCTACAGGAAGCCAGTGGAGGGAGATGAAGAGGGGTGTGACATGGGTTGTCATGGGCTGGTTGAAGACGAGGGGCGCTGCAGCATTCTGAATCATCTGAAGGGGTTTGATGGAGCTGGCTGGGAGGCCTGAAAGAAGTGAGTTGCAGTAGTCCAGTTTAGAGATAACAAGAGCCTGGACTAGTATCTGTGTAGCCTGTTTGGTGAGGCAGGGTCAGATCTTCTTGATGTTGTACAGGATGAACCTACAGGACCTTGCAGTTGCTGAGATGTGGTCTGTAAAGGTCAAGCCGTCATCAAGAATCACCCCAAGGTTCCTGGCCGTCCTGGTTGGCATGAGTGTAAGTGAACTGAGCTGTACAGTGAAGTTCTGGTTGATCGAGGGATTGGCTGGGATGACGAGAAGCTCAGATTTTGCCAGGTTAAGATGAAGATGGTGTTCCTTCATCCAGACCGAGATGTCTGACAGGCAAGCAGACTGCGCAAATTCTTTGAGCTTTTTTATATGTATGTTGTATATGTGTTTAGGACATGGCATCAGAGAGGAGACATTCTGGAAGAAGATAACCCAACCATGGTGATAAGCACGGCTTTTAAACTCTCCCTGGCACAGCTAGAGGACTGTTCCTGGCTCAATGACATGGTAAAAAGTGAACACGAGATCATTTCTTATCTCTTTCACTTATTTTAATGATTAATCACTACACTATTTTCTCAAAAAAGAAAGAAAAATGTTTCTGTTCATAATGAATCAAAACGCTACATCAAAAAAATCAGAAAAACGACTTGCTTCATGTCTGAAGCGGTTTTCTTTTTTAGACGTCTGAATAAATCGCGCTTACTTTTTCAACTTTTATTCTTCATGATCTGCTGAATTCCCGATGGATGAACTCAGGCCCTGACCTCAGGCCCTGAACTACACTGTATTCCTGTTTAAATATATTTTTTACCTCAGAAAAATCACTTTATAGATCAGCTGTAAAATCAGTTGCCATGATTTTTATTGTACAATAAATATTGAATCCAAACGAGGATAAATGATGCTGATAATATTGTGGGTAATAATCTTGGTTTATAACTCTACACGGTTTGCTTGTTTGCACTGAAATCCCACATACATCAAAAGATCTACAGTAAAAAAATGGAGTTGATGTTCATGAATAATTTTAGTTATAAACTTCTGTTTGTTTCTGTTGATGAAGAGGAGCAGTCGTCACACCAAGGCCTTAAAGTCTGCTGTCTGAGCACAGATTTCTTCACAAAGCTTCTTCGAGGTGACGGACATTTTTCAGGCCACACTGCAGTGAAGAAACGCACAGAACCAGTGGATCTCTTCATCCGTGATCTGCTTCTTCTTCCTTTGCACCTTGGCTTGCACTGGGCTGGTGAAGTCAGTTCAGTGCGAATGATCTGAGGCCTTCTCTCCAACCTCACATCTGTACACTGTACTGAAACCACTGGAAATACGCTCCTGCCAGCTGTGGATCACTACACCAGCAGTTTCTTTCTTTTTCAGGACATTTCTGCTTTAGCTCTAGACGTGTGTGTGTGTGTGTGTGTGTGTGTGTGAGAGAGAGAGAGAGAGAGAGAGAGGGAGAATGTGGGGAACCGCAGGACTACAGAAGGGTAAGAGATTTATGTGACACAACAGAGGATTAGTGTTTAAGTGTAATTACAGTTTCCATGGAAACCAGAGAGAGACACAAGGAGAAATGGAGAGAGACGTTGTATCTCAGCCAATCAGAACACTGCAGTAATAATGAAACGTGATTTTTAATAAAAAATGTTTTAAAAGAGAACAGTTCTGCTGCAGAACCCGTAACGTCTGTCTCTCCGTGTGTGTCTCGCTGACCTGAGGGGTAGACAGGTAAACAAGGGGGTGTGTCCCAGTGCATTGTGGGATCCCCAGGGGATGGAACTGTATGTGGGGCAGGTGATGTGATCTGCTCGTCTCTTTTTGCCCCCATGAGGCAGCAGGGCAGTGGGAACAGGGCGGCTGTGGGGCAGCTTTGTGCTCCGGCCTTTGTAATCACACTGTTCCCACGGTCTGACTTCACACACACTCACACACACACACACACACACACACACACACACACACACATACACACACTCACACACCCACACCTGGGTCTCTGAATGGAGATCAGAGATCAGCCGGCTCATACACTCTAACACTGATTCTAGATCACACACACACACACTCACACACACACACACACACACTAGAATGCTGATTTCAGTTTCAGCCCTTCAGATTCATTTCAGCTCTATTTCTAGATATTATAATGCTCTAACTTTAGAACTTCTAGTATGGTTCAGTTTTTATTCCAAAAGAGTCCTACTGTGACTTGGTTCTGCTCTTTTTCTAGAGCATCGGTTCAGTTCAGTGTCAGTACTTCAGTTCCATGTCAGTACTTCAGTTCAGTTCAGTGTCGGTACATTACTTCAGTGTCAGTACTTCAGTTCAGTGACAATACTTCAGTTCAGTTCTGTGTCAGTACATTACTTCAGTGTCAGTACTTCAGTTCCATGTCAGTACTTCAGTTCAGTTCTGTGTCAGTACATTACTTCAGTGTCAGTACTTCAGTTCAGTGTCAGTACATTAGTTCAGTTCAGTGTCAGTACATTACTTCAGTGTCAGTACATCAGTTCAGAGTCAGTACTTCAGTTCAGTTCAGTGTCACTACATTACTTCAGTGTCAGTGCTTCAGTTCAGTTCAGTGTCAGTACTTCAGTTCAGTTCAGTGTCAGTACTTCAGTTCAGTTCAGTGTCACTACATTACTTCAGTGTCAGTGCTTCAGTTCAGTTCAGTGTCAGTACTTCAGTTCAGTTCAGTGTCAGTACATTAATTCAGTGTCAGTGCTTCAGTTCAGTTCAGTGTCGGTACTGCAGTTCAGTGACAATACTTCAGTTCAGTTCCGTGTCAGTACATTACTTCAGTGTCACTACATTACTTCAGTGTCAGTGCTTCAGTTCAGTTCAGTGTCAGTACTTCAGTTCAGTTCAGTGTCAGTACATTACTTCAGTGTCAGGTCTTGTAGTTCAGTTCAGTGTCGGTAATGCAGTTCAGTGACAATACTTCAGTTCCGTGTCAGTACATTACTTCAGTGTCACTACATTACTTCAGTGTCAGTGCTTCAGTTCAGTTCAGTGTCAGTACTTCAGTTCAGTTCAGTGTCAGTACATTACTTCAGTGTCAGTGCTTCAGTTCAGTTCATTGTCGGTACTGCAGTTCAGTGACAATACTTCAGTTCAGTTCCGTGTCAGTACATTACTTCAGTGTCAGTACTTCAATTCAGTGTCAGTACATCAGTTCAGTTCAGTGTCAGTACATTACTTCAGTGTCAGTACATCAGTTCAATGTCAGTACTTCAGTTCAGTTCAGTGTCAGTACATTACTTCAGTGTCAGTACTTCAGTTCAGGGTCAGTACTTCAGTTCAGTCAGGGTCAGTACATTACTTCAGTGTCAGTGCTTCAGTTCAGTGTCAGTACTTCAGTTCAGTTCAGTGTCAGTACATTACTTCAGTGTCAGTACTTCAGTTCAGTTCAGTGTCACTACATTACTTCAGTGTCAGTGCTTCAGTTCAGTTCAGTGTCAGTACTTCAGTTCAGTTCAGTGTCAGTACATTACTTCAGTGTCAGTGCTTCAGTTCAGTTCAGTGTCTGTACTGCAGTTCAGTGACAATACTTCAGTTCAGTTCCGTGTCAGTACATTACTTCAGTGTCAGTGCTTCAGTTCAGTTCAGTGTCGGTACTGCAGTTCAGTGACAATACTTCAGTTCAGTTCCGTGTCAGTACATTACTTCAGTGTCAGTACTTCAGTTCAGTGTCAGTACATTACTTCAGTTCAGTGTCAGTACATTACTTCAGTGTCAGTACATCAGTTCAGGGTCAGTACATTAGTTCAGTTCAGTGTCAGTACATTACTTCAGTGTCAGTACTTCAGTTCAGGGTCAGTACTTCAGTTCAGTTCAGTGTCAGTACATTACTTCAGTGTCAGTGCTTCAGTTCAGTGTCAGTACATCAGTTCAGTGTCAGTACATTAGTTCAGTTCAGTGTCAGTACATTACATCAGTGTCAGTACTTCAGTTCAGGGCAGTACTTCAGTTCAGTGTCAGTACATTACTTCAGTGTCAGTGCTTCAGTTCAGTGTCAGTACTTCAGTTCAGTTCAGTGTCAGTACATTACTTCAGTGTCAGTACTTCAGTTCAGTTCAGTGTCAGTACTTCAGTTCAGTTCAGTGTCAGTACATTACTTCAGTATCAGTACATTAGTTCAGTTCAGTGTCAGTACTTCACTTCAGTTCAGTGTCAGTACATTACTTCAGTGTCAGTACTTCAGTTCAGTTCAGTGTCAGTACATCAGTTCAGTGCAGTGTCAATACATTAGTTCAGTTCAGTGTCAGTACTTCAATTCAGTTCAGTTCAGTGTCAGTACATTACTTCAGTGTCAGTACTTCAGTTCAGTGTCAGTAAATTAGTTCAGTTCAGTGTCAGTACTTCAGTTCAGTGTCAGTACATCAGTTCAGTTCAGTGTCAGTACATCAGTTCAGTTCAGTGTCAGTACTTCAGTTCAGTTCAGTGTCAGTACATTACTTCAGTTCAGTGTCAGTACATCAGTTCAGTTCAGTGTCAGTACATCAGTTCAGTTCAATGTCAGTACATCAGTTCAGTTCAATGTCAGTACATCAGTGCAGTTCAGTGTCAGTACATCATTTCAGTTCAGTGTCAGTACATTAGTTCAGTTCAGTGTCAGTACATTAGTTCAGTTCAGTGTCAGTACATCAGTTCAGTTCAGTGTCAGTACATCAGTTCAGTTCAATGTCAGTACATCAGTGCAGTTCAGTGTCAGTACATCAGTTCAGTTCAGTGTCAGTACATTACTTCAGTGTCAGTACATTACTTCAGTGTCAATACATTAGTTCAGTTCAGTGTCAGTACTTCAATTCAGTTCAGTTCAGTGTCAGTACATTACTTCAGTGTCAGTACTTCAGTTCAGTGTCAGTAAATTAGTTCAGTTCAGTGTCAGTACTTCAGTTCAGTGTCAGTACATCAGTTCAGTTCAGTGTCAGTACTTCAGTTCAGTTCAGTGTCAGTACATTAGTTCAGTTCAGTGTCAGTACATTAGTTCAGTTTAGTGTCAGTACATTAGTTCAGTTCAGTGTCAGTACATTACTTCAGTTCAGTGTCAGTACATTACTTCAGTTCAGTGTCAGTAAATTAGTTCAGTTCAGTGTCAGTACTTCAGTTCAGTGTCAGTACATCAGTTCAGTTCAGTGTCAGTACTTCAGTTCAGTTCAGTGTCAGTACATTACTTCAGTTCAGTGTCAGTACATCAGTTCAGTTCAGTGTCAGTACATTACTTTTCAGTGTCAGTACATTAGTTCAGTTCAGTGTCAGTACATTAGTTCAGTTCAGTGTCAGTACATTACTTCAGTGTCAGTACATTACTTCAGTGTCAGTACATTACTTCAGTTCAGTGTCAGTATTTCAGTTCAGTTCAATGTCAGTACATCAGTTCAGTTCATTGTCAGTACATTACTTCAGTTCAGTGTCAGTACAGTAGTTCAGTTCAGTGTCAGTACTTTAGTTCAGTTCAATGTCAGTACTTCAGTTCAGTTCAATGTCAGTACATCAGTTCAGTTCAATGTCAGTACATCAGTGCAGTTCAGTGTCAGTACATCAGTTCAGTTCAGTGTCAGTACATCAGTTCAGTTCAGTGTCAGTACATCAGTTCAGTTCAATGTCAGTACATCAGTGCAGTTCAGTGTCAGTACATCAGTTCAGTTCAGTGTCAGTACATTACTTCAGTGTCAGTACATTACTTCAGTGTCAATACATTAGTTCAGTTCAGTGTCAGTACTTCAATTCAGTTCAGTTCAGTGTCAGTACATCAGTTCAGTTCAGTGTCAGTACATCAGTTGAGTTCAATGTCAGTACATCAGTGCAGTTCAGTGTCAGTACATCAGTTCAGTTCAGTGTCAGTACATTACTTCAGTGTCAGTACATTACTTCAGTGTCAATACATTAGTTCAGTTCAGTGTCAGTACTTCAATTCAGTTCAGTTCAGTGTCAGTACATTACTTCAGTGTCAGTACTTCAGTTCAGTGTCAGTAAATTAGTTCAGTTCAGTGTCAGTACTTCAGTTCAGTGTCAGTACATCAGTTCAGTTCAGTGTCAGTACTTCAGTTCAGTTCAGTGTCAGTACATCAGTTCAGTGTCAGTACATTAGTTCAGTTTAGTGTCAGTACATTAGTTCAGTTCAGTGTCAGTACATTACTTCAGTTCAGTGTCAGTACTTCAGTTCAGTGTCAGTAAATTAGTTCAGTGTCAGTACATCTGTTCAGTTCAGTGTCAGTACATCAGTTCAGTTCAGTGTCAGTACTTCAGTTCAGTTCAGTGTCAGTACATTACTTCAGTTCAGTGTCAGTACATCAGTTCAGTTCAGTGTCAGTACATTACTTCAGTGTCAGTACATTACTTCAGTGTCAGTACATTACTTCAGTGTCAGTACATTACTTCAGTGTCAGTACATTACTTCAGTGTCAGTACATTACTTCAGTTCAGTGTCAGTATTTCAGTTCAGTTCAATGTCAGTACATCAGTTCAGTTCATTGTCAGTACATTACTTCAGTTCAGTGTCAGTACAGTAGTTCAGTTCAGTGTCAGTACATTAGTTCAGTTCAGTGTCAGTACTTCAGTTCAGTTCAATGTCAGTACATCAGTTCAGTTCAATGTCAGTACATCAGTGCAGTTCAGTGTCAGTACATTACTTCAGTGTCAGTACATTAGTTCAGTTCAGTGTCAGTACATCAGTTCAGTGTCAGTACATTAGTTCAGTGTCAGTACATTAGTTCAGTTCAGTGTCAGTACATCAGTTCAGTGTCAGTACATTACTTCAGTGTCAGTACATTAGTTCAGTTCAGTGTCAGTACATCAGTTCAGTGTCAGTACATTACTTCAGTGTCAGTACATTAGTTCAGTTCATTGTCAGTACTTCAGTTCAGTTGGAGAACATTTTGTTTATTTCTTCTCTAGCTGTAGAACTTCTAGTTTGAGTATTCTCTCATTCTAGAACCTGTGATTTAATTTCTCTCTCTAGTTCTAACAGTTCTAGAGTCATTCCGCTTTAGTTTAGTAGAACTGCTAGTTTGGTTCATGTGTAGTTCTGGCACTAACATATCGTTTTGGTTCTAGTTCCACACTGTGCATAGCCTCAGTTCTCCTGACCCGGTGTACAGCTCTAGAACTTCTGATTCAGCTGAATTCTAGTTTTATAAGCCACATGAAATTCTGTCCCGGTTCTGTAAACCTGATCGAGTTCTATAGTCTATATATTTCTTTCAGCACTCCGACGTCAGCACACAGACACTTACACAATACCATCCATCCATCCATCCATCCATCCATCCATCTTCTACCGCTTTCTCCTTTTCAGGGTCGCGGGGAACCTGGGGCCTACACAGACATTCACACAATACCTTCTTTATGATTTACTTTTATTTCACTTCACTGAGGGTTGTAGAGTAGCAGAGAGAGAGAGAGAGAGAGAGAGAGAGAGAGAGAGAGAGAGAGGGTGTTTGTGTGTGTATGTGTGTGTGTGTTGTGGTTCATATTAAACTGCTCACCGTGGTGCACAAAACGCGAAACCCCCCACACACACTCATATACACACATACACACACACACACACACACTCATATACACACACACTCATACACACACACACCCACAGACCCACACACCTCCATCTGATCACATATATGATCACACCTATGATCACACCTCCACCTGATCACACCTCCACCTGATCACACCTCCATCTGATCACACCTCCACCTGATCACACCTCCACCTGATCATACATCCATCTGATCACACCTCCATCTGAACACACCTCCACCTGATCACACCTCCACCTGATCACACCTCCATCTGATCACACCTCCACCTGATCACACCTCCGTCTGATCACATATATGATCATACCTCCATCTGATCACACCTCCATCTGATCACATACCTCCATCTGATCACACCTCCATCTGATCACACCTCCACCTCATCACACCTCCACCTCATCACACCTCCATCTGAACACACCTCCACCTGATCACACCTCCATCTGATCACACCTCCATCTGATCACACATCTGATCACACCTCCACCTGATCACACCTCCACCTGATCACATATCTGATCACACCTCCACCTGATCACACCTCTACCTGATCACACCTCCACCTCATCACACCCCTACCTCATCACACCTCCATCTGAACACACCTCCACCTGATCACACCTCCATCTGATCACACATCTGATCACACCTCCACCTGATCACACCTCCATCTGATCACATATCTGATCAAGCCTCCACCTGATCCCTCCACCTGATCATACCTCCATCCATCCTCCTATCCCACACCTCCACCTGATCATACCTCCATCTGATCACATATCTGATCACACCTCCATCTGATCACATATATGATCACACCTCCACCTGATCACACCTCCATCTGAACACACCTCCACCTGATCACACCTCCACCTGATCACACCTCTGTCTGATCACATATCTGATCACACCTCCGTCTGATCACATATATGATCATACCTCCATCTGATCACACCTCCATCTGATCACACCTCCACCTAATCATACCTCCCCCTGATCACACCTCCACCTGATCACACCTCCATCTGATCACACATCTGATCACACCTCCACCTGATCACACCTCCATCTGATCACATATCTGATCAAGCCTCCACCTGATCAAGCCTCCACCTGATCACACCTCCATCTGATCACACCTCCACCTGATCACACCTCCAGCTGATCACACCTCCACCTGATCATATATCTGATCACACCTCCACCTGATCACACCTCCATCTGAACACACCTCCACCTGATCACACCTCCACCTGATCACACCTCTGTCTGATCACATATCTGATCACACCTCCGTCTGATCACATATATGATCATACCTCCATCTGATCACACCTCCATCTGATCACACCTCCACCTAATCATACCTCCCCTGATCACACACCTCCATCTGATCACACCTCCATCTGATCACACATCTGATCACACCTCCACCTGATCACACCTCCATCTGATCACATATCTGATCAAGCCTCCACCTGATCAAGCCTCCACCTGATCACACCTCCATCTGATCACACCTCCAGCTGATCACACCTCCAGCTGATCACACCTCCACCTGATCATATATCTGATCACACCTCCACCTGATCACACCTCCATCTGATCACACATCTGATCACACCTCCACCTGATCACACCTCCATCTGATCACACATCTGATCACACCTCCACCTGATCACACCTCCATCTGATCACACACCTGATCACACCTCCATCTGATCACACATCTGATCACACCTCCGCCTGATCACATCTCCATCTGATCACACATCTGATCACACCTCCACCTGATCACACATATGATCACACCTCCGCCTGATCACACCTCCATCTGATCACACATCTGATCACACCTCCGCCTGATCACACCTCCACCTGATCACACATCTGATCACACCTCCGCCTGATCACACCTCCATCTGATCACACATCTGATCACACCTCCACCTGATCACACATATGATCACACCTCCGCCTGATCACACCTCCATCTGATCACACATCTGATCACAC
>CM022773.1:23108349-23110849 GCA_012411365.1 Ameiurus melas
ACAGAGACAGAGCGAGAGAGACGGCGGCGCGAGAGGACGAGAGAGAGAGAGGAGGAGAGAGAGAGAGAGAGAGAGAGAGACAGAGAGAGAGGCAGAGAGAGACAGACAGACAGAGAGAGATATTTTCACCTGATGATTTTTACTGTTTTTTCTCCTTGACAGAAACATGTTCCCTCCAAACCTTGTGCAGGCCTGTACACAGCAGGTAACACACACACACTGTCTCTCACACATACACATACACACACACACACACACACACACAACACACACACTGTATCTGTCTGTCTCTCCCTCCCTCTCTCTCTCTCGCTGCGTCTGTCTCTCCCTCCCTCTCTCTCCCTCCTTCTCTCTCTCTCTCTCTCTCTCTCTCTCTCTCTCTCTCTCTCTCTCTCTCTCCTGCATCTGTCTCTCTTCTCTCGCTGCATCTGTCTGTCTGTCCTCTCTCTTGCTGCGTCTGTCTTTCCTCTCTTTTCTGCGTCTTGTCTCGTCCTCCCTCGAGCCCCCGTGCCACATACGTGCCTCTGTGTAGTTTAAGACTCGGACCGGGAAGAGGACGGTGACTGTGAGGGTGTCGGTGAACAGTACGGTGAACGGTTCCGGTGTGGGTGAGGAGCTAAGTTACGAGGAGGAGATCCCGGTTCTCAGCACAGTGAACAGCATCAATGCCCTTGGCCTTGTGGTCTTCTCCATGAGCTTCGGCTTCATCATCGGCAGCATGAAGGAGCAGGGCCAGCCGCTCAGGGACTTCTTCGACTGTCTCAACGACGCCATCATGAAGCTCGTCGCCATCATCATGTGGTGAGTGATACACCGCGGTCCAGGGATGTATGAAGGATGGGGGGGGGGTTGGATGGCGTGGGGGGTCAGAGGTCATCAGGGTCATAATAAGATATCAAACATGGTGCATTCAGACTGAAGGTGTGTGTTAACCCCGATCACGTGAATGAAGACTTGGGTTAATGTTTTAGCATGCTAGCACTTGGGTGTTGTGTCTGCATAAAAAAACAGCTCCGCCCCTTTCCGCTTGAAACAAGACAGAACCATCAGGAGCATCAGAAGTGTTGGTGAATTCTACATGACAAATTCAGTTGCAATCAAAATTACCCCCCCCATTGTAAATCAGGTTTATTGTCAAAATGTACAGACTTTCAGCTGTTTGTGATGAACAGATCAAACAAAAGCAACTGAACTAGTTCAACACGATGAACGCTTCGAGTGGTTTCCTCAAATTCAACTGAAAATGTAACTTATAATATCATTTAAAATAATTATTCAATGGGGGGTGAATAATTTTGATTGCAACTGTACCATGGTTTAAGAAGTTACATCTGTGGACATTTCCTCCACACTATCAGACCTGTTTCACACCTCAATGATTCTCAGCTGAAACACAGGGCTCAAACCAAACCATCTACCACACCTGGGCAACAAGAAACACTGTCGTCATATTTACATAATTTTCTGGCTCCAAAAAAATGGGGGGTTAAAAAAAAACTTGCTTTTTTTGAGTGGTTTTAATTTGGTTGGAAAGGGGGGAAAAAAAAAGGGGACTGTACATCTTCATATAACTTCATACCTTCATACTTTCTTAACATCTGTATATAAACATCTGCATATGAACACACCTGTATAACACCACCTAGAGGCCAAAATACAGATTGCCCAGGATTATTGGAAAAGAAACGGCGCACTCCAGCGTAGTCCTGCTGCTGACGGCCTTTCAGCAAGAATAGAAGAGCAGCTAAATCGTGAAGATTCCGGTGAATGTTTTCACTGTGCATGGATAATGATCTGTTACCTGGGTTACCTGCGGGTTGTCTTCATCTCATACTGCATGCATCACTGATCAGCTTCTGCTTCTACAATGATGCTCATAAATAAAAGCACAGGCAGGCAGCACGTTCCACACCGGTGTGATTATCCTGATGGTTACCTGTGGGCAGGTATGCTCCTGTGGGCATCCTCTTCCTGATTGCTGGGAAAATCCTGGAGATGGAGGACATGTCCGCGATGGGCGGAGCTCTAGGCCTCTACACCATCACGGTCATCGTGGGCCTGCTCATCCATGCCACCCTCGTCTTGCCCACCATCTACTTCCTGGTCACACGCAAAAACCCCTTTGTGTTCATCGGAGGTCTCCTACAGGCCCTCGTCACCGCACTGGGCACCTCCTCCAGGTGAGCAGCACACCTGTACTCCTGCATACACCACACCCACACACCTTTACTCCTGCATACACCACACCCACACACCTGCATACACCACACCCACACACCTGCATACCCCTGCACACACCGACACCCACACACCTGCATACACCACACCCACACACCTGTACTCCTGCACACACCACACCCACACACCTTTACTCCTGCATACACCACACCCACACACCTGCATACACCACACCCACACACCTGTACTCCTGCACACACCACACCCGCACACCTGTACTCCTGCACACTCTACACCTGCACACCTGTACACACACACATTT
>CM022773.1:23115849-23120849 GCA_012411365.1 Ameiurus melas
TCTGTTTCAGAGATCGTTTGCGCACCACCACTAACGTTCTGGGCGACTCGATCGGCGCGGGCGTGGTGGAGTTTTTGTCCCGTCACGAACTTCACGCGGCCGACGCCGAGCTCGGGAACTCGGTTCTGGAGGAGAGCGAGAGGAAGGAAGTACCGTATCACCCCGTCTCTCAGGAGAACGAATGCGAGAGCGACAAAATCCCCAACAATGAGACCAAGATGTAGCTAAACATGCTAATGACTCTGAAATAAACACAACCCCTTACAGAGAGCACGACATTCTCCCTCTGACACCGATGCATTGTGGGTAATGTGGATTCGCCATTCTGTCAGGAACTTAGCATTTTGTTTTCGTTGTTTTTTTTCTTTTCTTCTAATGACAGAATTCCTATAAAAAAAGTTATAAATGAACATAGAAAAGATGAAGTTAAACTGAACCAGCATGCTAACAAACATCAAAATACGTTCTGTGTAATTAGCAAAGCTGCAACCAACACTGTTAGTGCTCCGCTGATACTGCAGTACTGTTACCTGATCATTTAACTGCTCATATACACACTAAAGGCTAAAGCACGAAGTCTAGCAGCTTGTCTTATTGAACTAGCTCCTCATGTAATGTACAAGTAAGAAGAATTTTGATTAGCAAAGTTAGCCATGTTGTATGCTAGCCCACGCTCCTGGTTTATTCCTACTTTTTGTTTAAAATGGTGTGTGTGTGTGTGTGTGTGTCAACCTTTTAGTAAGACTTCACATGTCACTAGCAGAACTGAGTTTAAATAGTTAGCTAGTGGACCACAAGGTAGAATGTAATGCTAATTTCATTTAAGTAAGCCTGATGTTAGCTAGCACTTCTGTTTTATACACTCTGTGTTCACTCTTTACTGTGATACCGCCATCTTGGATAGGTCACGAACAACTTTAGCCTTTAGCATTGTAGCTAAAGAATTAGCTAGCAGTAATGTAATGCAAAGTAAGCACATGCTTTATTACCTCAAAGTCAGTTAATCGTTAGTTAGTTACAGATGTGTTGATTAACTGGGTTATACGTTATATTACTAATTAAAGATAACTGCATTTAGATGATTCCTTTTAGCATGCTAGCTCAGTTTGTCCTAGCGTCCTTCTACTGTACATTCTAAGCTGTGATTTTTTAAATTTTTTTTAGCAAATTAAAACAAACTAATCCTTACAAGATGGCAGCAACATCCCACAATGCAATGCAGCAGCTTCACATGCTGACCCAATACGCTAGAAAAAGGGCATTATCGTACAAAATCGCAGATCCTCAAAAATCTGACAAGGAAGATGGCGGGGTTGGTCATGTGATCCACGCTTTGATCACATGACCACGTTGAGCTGTTACTGTTGGTTGAGGTCATGTGACCACACATCACTCTTCCTGGTTTGATTAAAATTGTTCAAATGTTTTTTTATTCGCATCATGTTTTTCTGGAAGTATCTTTTTGTTGAGTATTTCATACATAATGATTGGACGGAGAGTGTGTGGGTGTGTGTGTGTGTATGTGGGTGGGGGTGTGTGGGTGGGTGATGGTGTGTGCGGCTGCATCCCAGATCTATGTTGAGGTGTATATGATGTATTGTGGTATTTATCAGACGCAGTCATCATGAACACTTCAGTAGATTCAGAAGTAGGTGTCCTGAGTAGGGAGCGTGATGCTGTAATAAAGTGTGTCCTGTTCAGAAGGTAGTGTGAGGACCGGTGTCTTACTAGTGTCCTCCTTTATTTACTGCTACGCTGTACCCTCTCCTTGGCCCACTAGATGGTATTTTTAAACTGGATTACACACACACACACACACACCACACACACACCCATAGTCATGTACTTTTCTGTTCAGTCTAGGGGAAGAACACAAGGCATTTTATTTTGTCCACTAGACACTGTATTAACATGTATAGATTTGGGACGCAGCCTGTGTGAGTGTGACATCATCTACCACCTGAATGTTACACAGGCGCCAAATGTAAATAAATTTTATAATTATCATTACTTCTGAATTATTACACACGCACAGAAGTTTTTGTGTGGCTGGAGGATTACTAGCTCGGTCCACCAGGGGGCGTGTCAGCGCACAAACACAAACCTGCTGCGTTTCACTGTTTCAGATCAAATATCCTCCACATGGAGATACTGTTCACTTTAAAACTTTATTCACTTTATCACCTCCATGTCACACTGTGCTACACCGCCCCCTACTGTTTACATCAGTATCACACCAAGCAGGTGATTAACTTACTCTCTCACTCTCTCACCTTCAGACAGTGGATCCAGAGTCCATCCCCGGAACACTGGGAATGAGACGGGAATACGACCTAAATCACACTTTAACAAACATTCTACACACACACACTCAGAATATATACATCACCACACAAAACGTGTAACTATACTGGCACTCTGGATCCAGCTGTGTGTGAAGATCATACGTTTGTGTAGATTTGTGTAGAATCGGACTCTTTAATGTGTTACTCCGCTGATCAGATTTAAATCAGATGATTGTGGATGATTCGGTTTGAGTTTATATCTGCATTACGCTGTCCACTTTAAATCCCTTCTTTATTTCAGTTACACACAGACTTCATCAACGTTTACTCAAACTCACTCACTTAATACAAATAACACTCGCTGTTCAATCAGGACAAAAGTAATGGCACCCTGTAAACGGCGGAGGAGTTAGTGTGTGTGGTAGCTGCAGTGGCTGAGCTGTGTTACTGTAAAAGTTAGCACACGCTGCACTCAGGAGGCGCTCTTTCACCACATGGTCGCCATTTTGTTATTTTCAGCTCTGCGAGCTTTGCCTTTACTGGACTTTAGTGGGCATGGCTAAATGTGAATTAGCTGTACTGTAATTTACAGCTGTTTGGTCTTTATCAGCCTGCACAGGTGAGTAGGGGGAAAGATAAACTTTTCAAATCTAATAAAAACTTTAGAACATGTTCTGTTGAAATGGAGTGGAAGCAGCTCAGTCTCAGTGGAAGGTTTTTGTTAGTAAAGAATAATATAAAGTTCAGACTCCGTAATGCTCTCAGTCTCAGATACAGACAATACCATGCACCAGAAACAATCTCTTCCCTTTTCTATCAGAACTGTTAAATTGATGTTCATTAATAAGCTCATTAAACCACATTATTTCCTCCAAAATCAGATCCAGTAACGACATTTCTGTTCCTCTGACTGATAACATAAAAACAGCTGAGGAGAAAACTCCAAAAACTCCGTGCTGTAACTTTCTTCTTTCTGCCCAAAGTCCTTAATAGACTGTCAAAGTTTAATTAATTAAAATGTATGAAATATAAAGTGATGCAGTCTTTTCTGCACGTATCTCTGCTTGCCTGCCGGACATCTCGGTCTGGATGAGGGAACACCACCTTAAGCTCAACCTGGCAAAATCTGAGCTTCTCGTCATCCCAGCCTGTCCCTCAATCAACCAGAACCTCACTGTACAGCTCAACCACACTCATGCCAACCAGGACGGCCAGGAACCTTGGGGTGATTCTTGATGACGGCTTGACCTTTACAGACCAGATCTCAGCAACTGCAAGGTTCATCCTGTACAACATTAAGAAGATCCGACCCTACCTCACCAAACAGGCTACACAGATACTAGTCCAGGCTCTTGTTATCTCTAAACTAGATTACTGCAACTCACTTCTTTCAGGCCTCCCAGCAGCTCCATCAAACCCCTTCAGATGATTCAGAATGCTGCAGCGCGCCTCGTCTTCAACCAGCCCAAGACAACCCATGTCACACCCTCTTCATCTCCCTCCACTGGCTTCCTGTAGCTGCCCGCATCAAGTTCAAGGCCTTGATGCTTACGTTCAAGACCTTGTCTGGAATAGCGCTCCCTACCTCAACTCTCTCCTCAAGGTTTATGTTCCCTCTCGCAATCTGCGATCAATCAACGACTGACACTTAGTAGTACCTACTCAGCGTGGCTCAAGGTCCCTGTCCAGAACCTTTAAACTAACTGTTCCTCAGTGGTGGAATGAACTTCCAATCTCAATCCAGACTGCAGAGTCTCTGACCATCTTCAAAATACAGCTAAAGACCCACCACTTCTGTCAACACCTAACCAACTCATAAAAAAAACCCAAAAACCTTACTCTGGCACTTACACCTCTACTCTGTGCACTTTGCTGCTTCTGGAACTCAATTAAAGATCTTGTACAGTAGCACTACGTGTATTGTTCTCTGCTTGATATATCGCTTTGTTTGTATTTTCTCATTTATAAGTCACTTTGGATAAAATACATGTAAATGTAATTTATTAATGTTTCAGGTGCAGTGGTCTTTAACACAGACAGGTGGCGACAGAGAGAGTTCACTGTGTCACATCCTCAGGTTAACCCGCTGTTCAGCTCTTCATCTCATGTGACTGTACATCTGTCTGTCTGTCTGTCTGTCTGTCTCTCTCTCTCTCTCTTCTCTCTGTCTGTCTTGGTCTGTCTCTCTCTCTCTCTCTCTCTGTGTCTCAGTCTGTCTCTCTCTCTCTCTCTCTCTCTGTCTGTCTGTCTCTCTCTCTGTCTGTTGTCTGTCTCTCTGGTCTCTCTCTCTCTCTCTCTCTCTCTCTCTCTGTCTATCTCTCTCTGTGTCTCTCTCTCTCTCTCTCTCTCTCTGTGTGCCACTATATCAGTCTGAGAAACCATCCAGTCTACAGTGATAAACCCCTGATCCTCTTAACACACACACACACACACACACACACACACACACGGACTAAGACCTCGACAGGACGCAGTGTTAGTCGAGCAGTGTTGAGATATAAAACTTTATTACTCAGTGTTGCAGGTGTAGAAATGGCGAGTGTGTGTCAGACGTGTGTTGTGTTGATGAGTGTGTTAGTGTGTGTGTTGGTGTGTGTGTTTGATCAGACCCTCTGTAAAAGACACACGATCAACAGGAGGACAGGTGAGTGACCGTGACCACACTTCTCACACTGAATCATTCTGATGAAAAATTCATGAACTGAATCATTTCAT
>CM022773.1:23125849-23135849 GCA_012411365.1 Ameiurus melas
ACGACTCGACAATGATACCCCTGTGTCTGGACGCTCACTGGTAACCACACACACACACACACACACACACACACAGGAGTTTGTCCATCAATTTCGACGAAGACAGAAGTTTTTTCCATTTTTATGCGTCTATTATTGTCAGTCCGAAATTGTCGCAGGTGGCAGAGAACAAGTCTAGGCTTCTTTGTATGTCCATCGCGGTGGTGGAATTGAGGGCACAGTTGTCGTTGTCGGCAAACAGTTTGTGCACATTCTGAAAGGAAACCTTGGTCACTGCTTGAAGCCTTCGCAGATTGAACAGTTTACCGTCAGTGCAGTATCGGAGCTCAACGCCGGGGTCCTCATCCCTGTATGCATCCCACAACACGGCAGAGAACAAGACACTAAAGAGTGTTGCAGCAAGAACACATCCTTGTTTGACTCCAGTGGTAACCGAAAAAAGGATCTGATATGACGCCATTGTCGATGACGCGGGCATGCATGCCATAGAGAAATCCTCGGACGAATTTGTCCGGGCAGCTATATTTTTGCATAATTGTACACAGACCTTCTCTGTTAACAGTGTTGAAAGCCTTCGTGAGATTGATAAATGCAGTATACTGTATAAACTGACGTTTTGTTCCTGACATTTTTCTTGCAATTGATGAACAGCGAAGATCATGTCCACGGTGCTCCGCTCTTTGCGAAAGCTGCATTGTGTTTCCGCAGGAAGACCTGCTTCCAGATGGGTGGTAAGACAGTTTAGAATAATCCTTGCTAAAATTTATATTCAGAAGTGAGATTCCTCTGTGATTTTTACAAATTTGACGATTTCCTTTCTTCTAAGTGGACGATAGTTGCGTATTTAAAGTCCTGAGGAATCCGGCCTTGCATCCAGATTTCTTGAAACAAGAGAGTCAGTTGCTGGAGAAGTTGAGCGCTGGCACATTTGGATATCTCTGCAGGAATCGCACCGGAGAGTGGCACCTTTCCATTTGATAGCTGGTTGACCACTTTTTGAGTTTCTTCCATGGAAGGGACGAGATCCAAGGAATTGTTGATGTCCTCCTGTGGCAGCCTGTCCAATGCATCCATATTGATAAACAATGGTTGGTTTAGTACATATTAGAAGTGTTCGACCCACCGATGTAGTATTTGTGACTTTTCGTGATGAGAGTTAACTGGTCAGCAGCAAAAAGATGTGACATGCATATAGGTTGAGGTCCATAAAGGGTTTTGATGGCATCAAAAAATGTATTTGTTTCTCCAGGATCAACGAAGCCTTGGATTTCTACTGCTTTCTTCAATAGCCAGGAATTCTCCATCTGTCACAATTTACATTGCACTTCACGGTGAATATCACTGAAAGCGTTCTTCCGCACAGTTGATTTGTCCAATTGATAGGCTTTGTAGAGCTGGTGTTTCCTGTCAAATAGTTTGGCAATATCTTCATTGTTTTCATCAAACCAATCCTGGTGCACACGTTTCTTGGGTCTGAGAGCGTTGAGAGCAGTTGAACAGAGTGTCACGAAGAGTCAACCACTGTTCATTAATGTTGCCATTTTGGGCTGGCATAGCATTAAAGTTAGTGTTCAGTTTGTTCTCAAAAAATGATCGGGAGTTGTCGTCATTCAATTTGTTGACATTCAAGTGCTTGGGCACCTTTTTCCTTTGTGGGCGTCTTAGCAGCTTGACGGTCATGTTGATGTTGATGCCTTTGTTACGGCGGCTGTGGCGCAGTTGGTAGAGTGGGTTGTCCACTAATCGTAGGGTTGGCGGTTCGATTCCTGGCCCGGCTGACTCCCGGCTGACTTCACTCCGTGAAGTGTCCTTGGGCTGACTTCACTCCGTGAAGTGTCCTCCGTGAACTGAACCCCAAGTTGCTCCCGATGGCAAGCTAGGGCCTTGCATGGCAGCTCTGTGTGTGTGAATGGGTGAATGAGACACAGTGTAAAGCACTTTGGATAAAAGCGCTATATAAGTGCACATTTACCATTTACGTGAATGTCCTGTCTGTCGCTGCGTCTGATGATAATGTAATCCAGGAGCTGCCAGTGCCAGATCTTGGATGCGTCCAAGTGGTTCTGTTTCAATTCCGTAGTCGAAACAACACGTTCGTGATAAGGAGCCAATGTTCGCTGCAGATTCTAAGAAGAAGGAGGCCAATGCTGTTGTAGTTGTCAATGCCATGCTTTCCGATGACGTCCATGTCTGGCTATCCGATCCAACACGCGCGTTGAAATCTCCAAGAATTATCAGTTTGTCAGTCTTTGGCACATTCAAGATGATAGAATTAAGCTCTTCGTAGAACTTGTCCTTTGCTACTTATGGGTTTGACATCGTCTGCACGTAAGCACTGATGAGTGTCGCATAAGACTTTCCTGAAAGAGGAAGCCAAAGAGTCATCAGACGGCCAGTGATGGCCATTGATGGCATTAGGAAGGTTGCTGAGTTTCTTGTCAATTTCGCTCCGGATGGTGAAGCCGACTCCCACTTCTCGTCACATCTCCTTTGGAGGTCCACTCCAGAAGAAAGTGTAGCCGGCACCAACTTCCTTGATTAGTTTTTCTTCTGGAAGTTATGTTTCACTGAGCGCTGCGATGTCCACTTTGTACTGTTCAAGTTCTTTACCCACCAATGCAGTTCTCCTGGTGGGTCTGCTGCTTCTTGTGTCATCTAAAAGAGAACGGATATTCCAAGCCCCAATCATGATCGGAACTGCTTTTTTGTATGCATGCTGTTATATAGTTTTTTGACTGCAAGACTACATCCACAACAACTGCGGTGAGCTGAAGGGTGGTGAAGCAGACAATGTTTAGGGCACATTTTCTAGCCCCTTCCTCAGGCATGAAGGTGAGCAGCGTGATCCTAAAGAGGGCTGCTCAGACGCTCAGGATGCTACCGAACTCCACTGCTGCTTCGGTTCCAGCGAAGAACGACCAATGTCCGCGACAACGGCTGCCAGTGGGTCCACACCTACCGCTTTGCCGCTCGCCAATTGCTGCAAGAATTTATCGTTACAAAAATGGAACTTGACATGCGTGTGAATTGGATTAAAGTGAGGAAGACTTGTGCAGCATCAGCCTCACTCTAACTTCCCAGTCACCGCCATGATCCAGTGACAAGACAGAGTCAAGAAAACTGAAGATAGCTCCGGGCGCAGTGGTTGACCAGGATTTAGTTTGTACCTCATCCTGTGCTACGCGTGTCATGGACACGTCTGTGTACCACCTGAGAGATCGTTGGGTCAATAGTGACCTCGTCCGCTCCTCCAGTTAAAACAGACCGTACATGCTGGGGCACGTATATCCAAAGGAAAAATCATGGTTAACCGAAGCCCGCCAGCTACCCTCACCTGTCAAGCAGTTTACCAGGGTGTGGCCGGTGCGTATGTCACAGCTACCAGGAGCCACAGGTGAGAGTTGAGTGCATGTGTACAGGCCAGTAATAACAAGAGAACTCGCACTGGATCCAACAGTCCCGTTAAGACTGGTGAGTCCTCACACCTGCACCCCATACACACACACACACACACACACAACACACACACACACAGTGTAAAATGTGTGAGAATAAAGAAAAACTCTGTTCTGTAAACCTTGTGTTCATTAGCAGTTCCCAAAAATCATGATTATTAACCAGCGAGCGAGAGAGAGAGATACACACACACACACACACACACAAGCAAACATTCCAATACTGTGAGTAACCTTGTGAAATAGTTTGTCTGTGTGTGTGTGTGTGTGTGTGTGTGTGTGTGTGTGTGTGCGTTTGTGCTACAGGGTCACTACAGCAAAATAACTTTCCGCACTCCTCTGTTTGTGGGCGGAGCTCCCAGTGTTTACTGGCTCATGAAGGCAGTGGGAACCAATCATGGCTTTCGTGGGTGTGTCCAGAGATTATCAATCAATGGCAGACACACTGAGCTGAGACCCTGGCCTCAGGGACATGCCCTCAGTGGGGCGAACATTGGTAAGACGCATACACACAAACACACAACTTCAGGAAATGTAACAGCATGTGGAATATTGTGTGTGTGTGTGTGTGTGTGTGTGTGGGTTACAGGTGAGTGCAGTACCAGTGTGTGTGACAAGGTGGTGTGTGAGCACAGTGGAATGTGTTACCCGACTCGTGCAGACAGCTACATCTGTCTCTGTCCTCTGGGATACACAGGAGTTCACTGTGAGCACAGTGAGTCTCTCTCTCTCTCTCAGACACACACGCACACACATACACACACACACTCTGACCGACATCCTCTGTGTCAGGCTTCGTGCTGTCTCTGCCCCGCTTCAGTGAGAGTGTGCAGTCATACGCCAGCGCCCCCTGGCCTCAGCACATACACTACTACCTTTCCTTCATGGAGTTCCACATCACCTTCAAACCCACCAATCAGGATGGGACTCTGATCTACAGCCACGATGAGCACAGCCGTGACTTCTTGTCCATTGTCCTGGTGGGCGGAGCTGTGGAGTTCCACTTCGACTGTGGCTCTGGAGCTGGCATCATCAGGTCAGTGTGTGTGCTGGTTCTCTGCTGAACATATCCATGTTCTCTTACTCACGTATGGCTGTCTGCAGAGTCACATTCATCACCGCAGATCTGGTGTAGTTTAACAAGATGTCTTCTCATATTCGTACATGGAGTAGGGCAGTGGTAGCTCGGTGACGTTCAGACGTAAGAGGTCGTGATTTCAAACCCCAGCATCTCCAAGCTGCCACTGTTGGGCCCATGAGCAAGGCCCTTAACCCTCAACTGCTCAGATGTTTAAATCAGATGAATGTAAGTCGCACTGGCTAAGGACGACCACCAAATACTATGAATCTAAAAGTAAATGGAATATTTAGTGTGTTGAGTGTGTATATGGTGAGGACACACCCATCTCTGTGTCATCTCTGACCACTTGTGAATCCATCAGGATTACTACACATGTCCTTCAACGACATTACTGAACACACACACACACACACACACACACACACACACATGCACGTCCTGAACACTATTCCTGTCTGAACAAAACACACAGGTGTCTTCATTGTGTCTTCTTCATAAGACAAACTTAATCAGTGAAGATCATCCTGCACTTTACTGCTCAGTGTAGAGAAGGAGGAGGAAGAATAAAACCCAATTTGAAGACACACACACACTCTCTCTCATTCTGTGTGTGTCTGTGTGTGTGTGTGTGTGTGTTTCAGGAGTGAGCAGCCGGTCAGTATGAACATGTGGCATGACCTCAGAGTGTCTCGCACAGCTAAAAGTGGCCTCCTGCAGGTGGACAGTCAGCGGCCAGTAGAGGGCAGTGCCGAGGTAAAATACAGTCAACGTATGTGTGATCATCATTAATATTCATCTGTATCACGTTAATACATTTTTCATTTTAAAAGCATAAGTTGCTGTTTTATAAATGCTGTTACATCAAGTTTTAACATGGGTTAGAATTATTGAGTGTGTGTGTGTCTGTGTGTGTGTGTGTGTGTGTGTGTAGGGTGCATTTACTCAGATTAAGTGCAGTTCTCCTCTCTATATCGGTGGGGTTCCTGATTATGACTCCACAAAAAGCAACGCAGGAGTGATCAGACCATTCAGCGGCGACATTCAGAGAGTATACACACACACACACACACACACACACACACACACACACACACACACACACACACTCACACATACACACACATACATACACACACACAATATTTCATAACTCATTTCATACATTTTCTGCATTAAGTCAATTAGAGGGTCAACTTTATTTCCATAAAATTATCATTTCAAAATTATGGCTTAAATACAGATTTATTTCAGTTTTATTCCTGGATCAGATTTTCAGTGGGTCAGAACTTTACACACACTCCATTAGTATTGACACACACTCCGTTAGTATTGACACACACTCCGGTAGTGTTTACACACACACTCCGTTAGTATTGACACACACTCCGTTAGTGTTTACACACACACTCCGTTAGAATTAGTCGTTGTTGCCTTTTAATTGCTAGAACTTGAACCAAACTCTTGTTGTAGTCTTCGAGAATCTTCTCACCATACTCCTCCGGTTCCTCTTGAAGAACTCCCGTAACTCGGTCAGGTTTCTGGACCTTCTCTCTCAGTCCAGAGGTTTTCTGTGGGATTCAGCTCAGGGCTTTGTGATGGCTTCTCTGATACTTTCACTTTGTTGTCCTTGTTGTCAAGCTGTGAGTCACTGGAATTCTGATACAGTGAATTTAATTAAATTTGTCTCTAATCGATTGTTTTGGAAAGACATGGAACTCAGTACACACACCCTCAGTACACACACCCTCAGTACACACCCTCAGTACACACCCTCAGTACACACACCCTCAGTACACACCCTCAGTACACACACCCTCAGTACACACCCTCAGTACACACACCCTCAGTACACACCCTCAGTACACACCCTCAGTACACACACCCTCAGTACACACCCTCAGTACACACCCTCAGTACACACCCCCTCAGTACACACACCCTCAGTACACGCCCTCAGTACACACACCCTCAGTACACACCCTCAGTACACACACCCTCAGTACACACATCAGTACACACACCCTCAGTACACACCCTCAGTACACACCCTCAGTACACACACCCTCAGTACACACCCTCAGTACACACCCCCTCAGTACACACACCCTCAGTACACGCCCTCAGTACACACCCTCAGTACACGCCCTCAGTACACGCCCTCAGTACACACACCCTCAGTACACACACCCTCAGTACACACCCTCAGTACACACACCCTCAGTACACGCCCTCAGTACACGCCCTCAGTACACGCCCTCAGTACACACACCCTCAGTACACACACCCTCAGTACACACCCTCAGTACACACCCCCTCAGTACACACACCTCAGTACACGCCCTCAGTACACACACCCTCAGTACACACCCTCAGTACACACCCCCTCAGTACACACCCTCAGTACACACCCCCTCAGTACACACACCCTCAGTACACACACCCTCAGTACACACCCTCAGTACACACACCCTCAGTACACACACCCTCAGTACACACACCCTCAGTACACCCCCTCAGTACACACACCCTCAGTACACACCCTCAGTACACACCCCCTCAGTACACACACCCTCAGTACACGCCCTCAGTACACGCCCTCAGTACACACACCCTCAGTACATACACCCTCAGTACACACACCCTCAGCACACACCCTCAGTACACACACCCTCAGTACACCCCCTCAGTACACACACCCTCAGTACACGCCCTCAGTACACACCCCCTCAGTACACACACCCTCAGTACACGCCCTCAGTAAACCCTCAGTACACACACACCCCCAGTACATACACCCTCAGTACACACACCCTCAGCACACCCCCTCAGTACACACACCCCAAGTACACGCCCTCAGTACACGCCCTCAGTACACACACCCTCAGTACATACACCCTCAGTACACACACCTCAGCACACACCCTCAGTACACACACCCTCAGTACACACCCTCAGTACACACCCTCAGTACACACACCCTCAGTACACACACCCTCAGTACACACCCTCAGTACACACCCTCAGTACACACACCCTGTACACACCCTCAGTACACACCCTCAGTACACACACCCTCAGTACACACCTCAGTACACACCCTCAGTACACACCTCAGTACACACCCTCAGTACACACCCTCAGTACACACACCCTCAGTACACACACCCTCAGTACACACCCTCAGTACACACCCCAGTACACACCCCTCAGTACACACACCCTCAGTACACGCCCTCAGTACACACCCTCAGTACACGCCCTCAGTACACACACCCTCAGTACACACACCCTCAGTACACACCCTCAGTACACACCCTCAGTACACACACCCTCAGTACACACCCTCAGTACACACCCCCTCAGTACACACACCCTCAGTACACACACCCTCAGTACACACCCTCAGTACACACACCCTCAGTACACACACCCTCAGTACACACACCCTCAGTACACACACCCTCAGTACACCCTCAGTACACACCCCCTCAGTACACACACCCCAATACACCCTCAGTACACGCCCTCAGTACACACACCCTCAGTACATACACCCTCAGTACACACACCCCTCAGCACACACCCTCAGTACACACACCCTCAGTAACGCCTCAGTACACACCCTCAGTACACACCCTCAGTACACACCCCCTCAGTACACACCCTCAGTACACACACCCTCAGTACACGCCCTCAGTACACACACCCTCAGTACACGCCCTCAGTACACACACCCTCAGTAACGCCCTCAGTACACACCCTCAGTACACACCCTCAGTACACCCTCAGTACACACCCTCAGTACACCTCAGTACACACACCCTCAGTACACACCCTCAGTACACACCCTCAGTACACACACCCTCAGTACACACCCAGTACACACACCCTCAGTACACACCCCCTCAGTACACACCCTCAGTACACACCCTCGTACACAACACCCTCAGTACACACCCTCAGTACACACACCCTCAGTACACACCCTCAGTACGCCCTCAGTACCACACCCTCAGTACACACACCCTCAGTACACACCCTCAGTACACACACCCTCAGTACACACCCCCTCAGTACACGCCCTCAGTACACGCCCTCAGTACACACCCTCAGTACACACACCCTCAGTACACACCCTCAGTACACACCCCCTCAGTACACACCCTCAGTACACACCCTCAGTACACACCCTCAGTACACACACCCTCAGTACACACCCTCAGTACACACACCCTCAGTACACACCCCTCAGTACACGCCCTCAGTACACCCCTCAGTACACGCCCTCAGTACACACACCCTCAGTACACACCCTCAGTACACACCCCTCAGTACCTTACCCTCAGTACACACCCTCAGTACACGCCCCAGTACACACCCTCAGTACACACACCCTCAGTACAGCCCTCGTACACACCCTCAGTACACACCCCTCAGTACACACCCTCAGTACACACCCTCAGTACACACCCCTCAGTACACACACCCTCAGTACACACCCCCTCAGTACACACACCCTCAGTACACACCCTCAGTACACACCCCCTCAGTACACACCCTCAGTACACACACCCTCAGTACACACACCCAGTACCACCCAGTACACACACCCCAGTACACACACCCAGTACACCCCCCAGTACCACACCCCCAGTACACCCGTACAGCCCTCAGTACACACACCCTCAGTACATACACCCTCAGTACACACACCCCAGCACACCCCCTCAGTACACACACCCTCAGTACACGCCCTCAGTACACGCCCTCAGTACACACACCCCAGTACATACACCCAGTACACACACCCCAGCACACCCTCAGTACACACACCCTCAGTACACCCCTCAGTCACACGTACCATTATCTACACCGTCACACCTACCCTACTTTCCCTCCCCCCGTCGCCCGCCCCGGTCCACCCCAGTACCCCCTACCACCCTCGTACACCGTACGTAAACTACCCGTACCAGTACACACACCGTCCTCGTACACACCCCCAGTACACACCCTCAGTACCAACCCTCGTACACACCCTCGTACACACCCAGTACACACCCTCAGTACACCCTCAGTACCACCCTCAGTACACACACCCTCGTACACACACCGTACACCCCTCAGTACACACACCCCTCAGTACACGCCCTCGTACACACACCCCGTACCCCCTACACACACCCTCCAGTACACACACCCAGCACACACCCCATACACACACCGTCCAGTAATACACATACTACCACCTACCACCCGTCACTACCCGTCCGTCCCCACACCCCGTACACACCCAGTACACACCCTCGACACCCCCTCAGTACACACCCTCAGTACACACCCCGTACACACACCCCGTACCCCTCAGTACACACACCTCAGTACACACCCCGTACCCTACCACCCATACACACGTACACCGTACACACACCCGTCCTCGTACACGCCCCGTACACCTCAGTACACA
>CM022773.1:23143349-23145849 GCA_012411365.1 Ameiurus melas
TGTTCTGTGAGAGACCCAAACAGAACACCAAAAGGATTAAGGAGATAGAGATCAGAAATCTCAAAGTCTCCTCAGTGGCCTGTAAGAGAGTGAAGCTCCTGAAGACTGATCAGACCAGTTTTAATGTGTGGACCACTGTTCCTGGCCAAACCACCCTGAACATCATCTCATTAATACACCACGGGAGTGGAGGCATGCAAGAGCACCTGTAGCCCAGGGATAAGTTATGGAAAAGATCATTTACCTCATTTGGCAGGTGCTTTTCTAAAAAAAGAAACAGTTGAGACAGGATACAGCAGTTAGAAGGTCAGTGTCTTGTTCTAGGATTCAAAATCCCAAATCTTTAACCACTGAGTCACTAGCGGAAACATGTGCAAGAAGTTCACTGTTCACTGTGTGGATGAAGTAACTAGCCCTGGTGCCATCACTACACCGAGTGTTTCGGTTTTGCAGAGAAGATACCCAGTGTTGTCCGTTACTACGTACTCAAGTGAATACGCTGATCGAGTGCTTTTAAATCTGAATAAAGGTCACTGGAAGTCCCTCTCACCTGCAGACCTTTCTAGTATAACGTTCTTCTCTTTGAGCTTCACAGCATCCTGGTGAGTCTTGAGCTTCCTAAAGGTGGTGGTGGTGTGCTGCATCCTGTCATGAAGCAGAGGTACTGTTAAGCCGATTATTTTCCTATAACAGCATGTCCCCAAGCATGTTACACCACTGCAATCGCCAATGGGTACAATTATTATCTTCTTAAAGAATGATCATGTATAGTTACATTTAAACTGTGGTCACTTGTATTATAGCAGATATACACACTCATTGCCTCACCATCCCTCTCTTTATTCTCTCCTGATATATGACAGAACCCCCCCCCCCCATCTCTCTATTCTCTCTCTTTATTCTCTCTCTTTATTCCCTCTCATTATTCTCTCTCTCTAATCCCTCTCTTCCTGTTACACAAACATATATCTCCTTACAGTAAACTTCACAGTATTAACAATTACATGAATTGTTTTTTTTAAACCCTTTCACTTTAGACCACTTACAATATATAACCCTACAACACACACACACACACACACACACAAAGGTTTTAACTGTGTACCATTGTGTGTTTTGTGATCTTGCTCTGTTTTACCGCATTACACTTCCTAAAATATCAGTATGTAAGCTTAACCGCCAACACACACACACACACACACACCCCTCCCCCTGCTGTGTGATGTAAGTATATTAAAGCCCCTCTCTGTGTTCCTCAGCTGTCCCATGGAGGATCAGCACACACACACACACACACACACACACACACTCTGCAGGTAACACCACATCCACTACTTTACTGCTGCAGTTTTAGTCGTGTGTTTGTGTGAATTTGTGTTTGTGTGTTTTCAGCAGCACTATGAGTGATCTCTACACAGTGGAGTTAACCGCTCCCGGACCGTGGGGTTTCAGACTACAGGGTGGAAAAGACTTCAGCATGCCACTCACCATCTCACGAGTGAGACAGACACACACACACTCACACACACACAGTTAATTGTCCATATTTCTGTCTATATTTTTGTCTTACTGTCTCTGCCTCTCACTTTCTCTATGTCTGTCTCTCTCTCTCTCTCTCTCTCTTTGCCTGCCTGTCTCTGTAAATGTATCGGTTACAGATTAATACACACTCTGACATCACACACTCTTCTGGTCCTCTCTGGTATGACTGTAATTCTCATGATGCCATTTTGCCAAGGGCCGATGAAAAGAGCTCCCTGATTGATTTTCCTACTCTGTGTGTGTGTGTGTGTGTGTGTGTGTGTGTGTGTGTTTTATAGCTGACAGACAGTGGTAAGGCGGTTAAAGCGGGTGTTGCCATTGGTGACGCTGTCATCTCCATAGGAGACCTCAAAACAGAGGAACTGAATCATCTGGAGGCTCAAAACAAGATCAAGGAATGTAAAGGCAACCTGAAACTCACACTGCAGAGGTACACACGTACACACACACACACACGTACACACACACACACACACACACACACACACACACCAAACAGAACTATGGTGAAAAATAGACTTGAAAGGATTTACAGGTATATAATATATCTCAGGTGACACTGGATGATTTTATGGCACTGATTGGAAACCCAGAACAGTTGGTCAGTGACCTCAGTGTGGACGTCTACAGTGCTTCTGACTTCATTAGATATTTTTCTCCGGGTGTTTTTGCAGAACTCTTCCATTTCTAGTATTCTTTAGGTTTATGTCTGAAACAGAACACGGCTGGTTGCATCACTGCCTCATAAGTCAGAGAACTTCTAAAGTAGCACTATATCTATAAACATGCTGTCCAGCAGGCGTCTGGTACGAGATTCAGAGGCAGTGCCGTGTCTGACTTACGCTAACACTCACTGACCAGCAAGATAGAATAAGGTGCCACTGGAGGAAACGGAGCAAAAATTCTTTGACTTCACCTGCCTCTGGATTCACACTTACAACATCTGGTGCAAAACATC
>CM022773.1:23148349-23150849 GCA_012411365.1 Ameiurus melas
AGTTAGAGTTAAAGTTAGAGTTAAAGTTAGAGTTAAAGTTAGAGTTAGGTATACCACAGCGTTAATTAGCTGCATTAATGATTTTGTCAGTGGAAGGTCCTCACAAGTATAGTAGTACAAAAGTGTGTGATATTACATATATTTAGAACAGGGTAAATGTATTTGTGGAGTGTTTGGGTGTGTGTGTGTGTGTGTGTGTGTGTGTGTGTGAGAGAGAGAGAGAGAGACATTCAGTGGGTTTTCAGAAGCACATAACTGGGCAGGAGAAGCAGATCTCTGATTACACACACTTGCACATATGCAGGTTTTAGTATCTTTGTGAGGACATTTAGTTGATTTCTGTATATAAAGTTGCATGTTGTCATGAGCATGGTGAAGATGGTGAAGATGATGATGCTCATTGTCTTTTTCTCTTCTTTCCACTCCACAGACAACTACAGTAACAACAAAGTTAGTATGATGTGTGTGTGTGTGTGTGTGTTAGTATATGTTAGTAATACTCTACAATACTCTACAAGTAATACTCTAACTGTGTGTGTGTGTGTGTGTGTGTGTGTGTGTGTGTTTCACCTGCAGCACTAGTGTTACAGTCCCTAAGCCTTCAGTGAACAGGTAAGCAAAAAATAAAAACTAAAATAAAAATACTGACCAATCCACAACATTCAGCAAGTTCCTCCCACATTTGTTCCTTGTTTGTAGAGAAGTTACTAAAGTCCATTGTTGTTCCTGGTAAATAGCGCATTTATATAGTGCTTTACACCGTGTCTCATTCACCCACACATTCACACACCAGTGGTAGCAGAGCTGCTATGCAAGGTGCTAGCTTGCTATCGGTAGCAATTTGGGGTTCAGTGTCTTGCCCAAGGATGTGAAAGTATGTGAAGTCACCCGGGCCGGGAATCGAACCGCAAACCCTATGATTAGTGGACAACCCGCTCTACCAACTGCGCCACAGCCGCCCCTTCCTCTGATGGAAACATCCAAAACTAAACTCCCCTTACAGTGTTCACTGTATTACTGCACTAGATCAGTGCTGATCCATGTGATTCCGTGTGTGTGTGTGTGTGTGTGTGTGTGTGTAGGGTGATCCGCAAGCCCATCATACAGACAGATATTGGGTTCTACCATGAAGCATCACACGCTGATGCGAGCAGAAAACGCATCATGGAGGACACGGAGGACTGGAGACCCAGAACAGGGACATCGCAGTCACGCTCATTCCACATCCTTGCCCAGATCACTGGAACTGAGGGTGTGTGTGTGTGCATGTGTGTGTTTGTGTGTGAGATAGAGATGAGGATTTCCATAAGTGTGGATGTTGTAAATATGTGCGTGGAAGGGGGGGGTTAAAGGTGTGTGTGTGTCTGTGTTTCTAAATGGTGTGTGTATCTCTGCAGCCTTGCCAGAGGACATGGTCTCGAACAAGAATACAGTGAAGTAAGTGTTAATCCCCTCCCCATTCTCTACATACAGTGATAAGCCCCTCCCCCTCTCCCCCTCCCACAACCCCTCTCTCTCCCCCACCCACCCCCCCCCCTCCCCTTCCCACCCCTTCTACACCCAAACAATCGCCCTCCCCTTTCCCTCCACAACCACACACCCCTTTCCCCTTCTCCCTCCACATACCCCTCTCCCTTTTTTCTTCCTCCCCTTCTCCCTTTTTTTTTTTTTTTTTTTTTTTTTTTTTTTTTTTTTTTTTTTTTTTTTATGTAGAGTTAAGTGCCCTGTTAATGAAGGGCCCCCACCACGCTTTTTTTTCTCCCCCCCTAATATAGTCATTCTCATACTAGTGAAAAAAAAAAAAAAAAAAAAAAAAAAAAAAAAATATTAAAAAAAATAAAAAATTTTTTTATTAAAAAAAATTTTTTATAATATTATTTTTATTTTTTTTTTTTATATTATTTTAAATTTTATGTTTTTGTGTAATTGTTTTGTTTTTGTTGTTTTTTTGTTTTATGTTTTTTTTTTTTTTTTTTTTTGTTTTTTTTTTTTTTTTTTGTGTATTTTTTTTGTTTTTTTTGTGTGTTTCTTATTTATTACTAAACTAAAAGTGAGGGTAAAAATATTGAATTTTGTTTTGTTTGAGATTTAAAGTGAAGGGAACAAAACACACATATGAAGTTTGTATAGCAACAAAAAAACCACCTTGTTACAGTGAACTGTAATGTAACAGTGTTCTAGATTTAACCCTCAAATGCGCCGTTGTGGAGTGATCTACAGTATAGTGATCTACAGTAAAGTGATCTATAATAAAGTGATCTATAATAAAGTGATCTACAGTAAAGAGATCTACAGTAAAGTGATCTACAGTAAAGTCATCTATAATAAAGAGATCTACAGTAAAGTGATCTATAGTAAAGTGATCTACAGTAAAGAGATCTACAGTAAAGTGATCTACAGTAAAGTCATCTATAATAAAGAGATCTACAGTAAAGTGATATATAGTAAAGTGATCTACAGTAAAGTGATCTATAATAGTGATCTACAGTAAAGAGATCTA
>CM022773.1:23158349-23165849 GCA_012411365.1 Ameiurus melas
GTTGCTTGCAGTAAAATATCTGAAGGCAGCGATGGAGATTTTCCTTATCTGGGTCTTTTGCTGGTTCGAGAAGCAGTTCTCTACGTGTGTGTGTGTGTGTGTGTGTGTGTGTACACATACCTCTGTGTCCCCCGTGGCAGCCCCAGTACAACGCTGTGTTCCCTGCTTTATCCAGTCCATTAATGCCCACCTTATTGTCCAAACACTCCCTGAGCCAGCTCAGATTCCCTACACACACACACACACACACACACACACACACACACACACACACACACACACACACACAGGTCAAACAGGGCATGCTACATATGTGTGAGGATCATGTGCATTGTGATGATGTCACACCTCTCTTGGACGCTTCATGCATTGGGTTATCGATAGACTCCGCCTGTTCCGCCACTGCAAGAAAAATACAGACACACACACACACACACACACACACACACACAGAGTTAACCACACTGCCCTCAGTGTGTGGTGTACTGTCCTAAATAGTACATCCAAATATCTCTCTCTCTCAGCCTACTTAGACCTGACATGTTAGAGCTGTGTGTGTGTGTGTGTGTTGTACCATAATTACTGGGAATGAGACCAGTTCTTCCTCGGCATGTTCCCTTCCACCAGTTACTGTCGCTCTATACACACAGAGAAAGCACACATTACACACTATATCTTCCTTACTGTGTGTATGTGTGTGTGTGTGTGTGTGTGAGTCTCACTGTGTCTGAGATGTACAAGATGTCTCCCTCCTCAAAGTAAAGCTCGTCAGGCTGCAGGACACAAGGACACAAGGTCAAGGGTCATAAACTGACCAAGTAAACGTTTCATGTCATGTTTCATTCAACTCACCGTCCGAGGGTCAAAGGTAAACAACGCCCTGAACACTTTCACCTGACCTGTAAACACACACACACACACAATGTGGAACATGGTAGATAGCAGCTACTTTCTTTGACACCGCTGTATAAGACCTCACTGTGAGCATGCTCAAACCTGTTCTCTCTCTCTCTCTCGCCCTCACACACACACACACACACACACACCGCCTTCTGATGGCTCGCGCACATTACTGCCACCAGACACACAGTTGATCACTTCATTCTCCATATTCTTATTAATAAGGGAAGTACACACACACACACACACACACACACACACACACTTTGTAGATTATTACACAGTAAATACAGGGAATGAAGTCTATGTTACTCTGTGAATGAGTTAGTGATGTATTTCAGATCCCGGAAGTGAGATGAGATGAGGTGTGCAGAGTAAACATGATTAATGTTCCAGTTAAAGACCTGATGTTTATTATTGACACTTATAAAGCACAGAGCGGAGTGTGTGCACTTCTTCACACCGTGTAATAACTCTCATATCTGTTAGAACACTCAACTAATCCCCAAAATAAACATCTAGTACACTTTCATCGAGTGCATCTGTAGTTAAAGCTGAGAAACTCACCTGGTTTGGCGGGTTTCGGTGGAGGTTTCGACATTATGCCTCGCTGTGAGAAACCTGCGGGAACTGAATAATGTTTATTGAGAATAAACTCATAAACGGAGACTGGGCGCAGCCAGCAATGAGGAAGCGCACAATGCGGAAGTGCTCCGTGCGCATGCGCGACATCACTGCGCTGTGCGCGTTCACGGTGGAGCGGGTGGGCCTGCTCCGCGCGCCACTCTTCTGGTCAAGCGTCGCCTGCTGCGGACTGCGCATGCGCATCATTCCACGACTGCGCGCAGAAGTTTTCACCCCCGTGATGATTTCTGACCGCGTGTCCCTCTGTTTAAGCTTTAATTTAAAATAAAGTGAAACTAACAGGTGTCCTGCAGTAAGACAGAAGGATGTCCGGAGGAATGCGTGAGGAGCTGCAGGTCTGAGTCTTCCACCTGCACCAGGTTCGAGTCTTCCACCTGGAGGAGGTCCGAATCTTCCACCTGCAGCAGGTCTAAGTCTTCCACCTGCAGCGGGTCCGAGTCTTCCACCTGCAGCAGGTCCGAATCTTCACCTGCAGCAGGTCTGAATCTTCACCTGCAGCAGGTCCAACTCTTCCACCTGCAGCAGGCCTGAATCTTCCATCTGCAGCGGGTCCGAATATTCACCTGCAGCAGGTCCGAATCTTCACCTGCAACAGGTCCAACTCTTCCACCTGCAGCAGGTCTGAATCTTCCACCTGCAGCGGGTCCAAATATTCGCCTGCAGCAGGTCCAACTCTTCCACCTGCAGCAGGTCCGAATCTTCACCTGCAGCAGGTCCGAGTCTTCCACCTGCAGCGGGTCCGAATCTTCACCTACAGCAGGTCCAACTCTTCCACCTGCAGCAGGTCCGAATCTTCACCTGCAGCAGGTCCGACTCTTCCACCTGCAGCGGGTCCGAATCTTCACCTACAGCAGGTCCAACTCTTCCACCTGCAGCAGGTCCGAATCTTCACCTGCAGCAGGTCCAACTCTTCCACCTGCAGCAGGTCAGAAACTTCCACCTGCAGCAGGTCCGACTCTTCCACCTGCAGAAGGTCCGAATCTTCCACCTGCAACAGGTCTGACTCTTCCACCTGCAGATGGTCCAAATCTTCACCTGCAGCAGGTCCGACTCTTCCACCTGAAGCAGGTCCGAATCTTCACCTGCAGAAGGTCCGAATCTTCCACCTGCAACAGGTCTGACTCTTCCACCTGCAGATGGTCCAAATCTTCACCTGCAACAGTTCAAACTCTTCCACCTGCAGCAGGTCCGATTCTTCACCTGCAGCCCTCCACAGTCCTCTGTGAGGCGGTGATGAAGACACAGAGTGGGTCACTCACACACACATTCACACTTACACACACGCACACACTCATACATTCACACACTCACTCACACACACACACACCAACCACAAACACACATTCACACTTACACACTCACACACTTGTACACTCGCACACTCACTCACACCAACCTCACACACACACTTATACCAACCTGTTGCTGAGCTCTGGATCAGTCAGAAGGTGCTGATTCATTCTCTATAACAGCAGCTCTGACAGTAGTGCATCTGCTTATTCTTTTTTTTTATTTTATATATATATATTTTTTTATTGGAAGAGATGGCACATTGGAAAGAGAAACAAACAAACAAACAAACTTTAGTACACAGACTCACAAGTGTAAAAGGAAAAAAAAAAGTTATAGAAATTGTTTTGTCTATCTCAGTGACTCAACAAATTGGGAGCCAAACGCCGTCTTGCTAACAATGAAGTGAACGCCAAGAGATCTAATTGGTTCGAATTGTACCTGTTATAATCCTCTGGATACCCAAATATGGCAATATGGGGAGAGAGTTTAACACTAATGGACAGTATTTCTGAGATGCTATTGAAATACTTCTGCCAGAAGGAGAATACCAATGGGCAGGAGTAGAACATGTGAGTGAGGTTGCAGGGAGAGGCATGACATTTATCACAGCGGTCAATGACCGTGGGATAAATCTGTGACAAACGTGTTTTGGAGAAATGAATCCTGTGTAATACCTTGAACTGTATCAAAGAGAGATGAGCACAAAATGCGCTTGTGTGGATCCTGCTAAGGGCACCGTCCCACCAGGCTTCCTGTTGGGTCAACCCCAATTCGCCCTCCCAAGCAACCTTGATTTTACTGATAGGTGAGCTGTCGTAGGATAAAAGTTTATTATAAATTCTTGAAATACGAGATTTCTGTAGAGGGTCAGATGAGAGAAAATCATCCCATAGTTGATTTGGGGATGTGGAGGGAAAAGTAGGAAACCGTGATTTTGCGCAGTGTTTAACTTGGAAGTAGCGAAAAAGATGGGACGGTGGAAGCTGAAATTCACTCGACAGATCTGCAAAGCTATGAAATGCCCCGTCCTTATAGAGATCTTTGAAGGTTTTGAGACCTTTGTCATGCCAGATATCAAATGTGGGGTCAGATGATGCAGGTGGAAATGAGTGATTTTTCAGTAATGGAGCTAAAGCAGACGCAGAGATGAATTTAAAATTCTTCCTGAACTGGTATCAGATTTTTAGAGTTGAGCTAACCACAGGGTTGTCTGTAAAGCCAGAGAATTTGGTAGAAGTAGGTGAGGTAAGCAGAGCCATTGGAGAGGACGAGCCACATGACTGTACCTCTAACACCATGGGGAATGCGCTGGTCTCAACCAAAATAAGATTTTATGAATATGTGATGCCCAATAATACAACTGGAAATTTGGAAGAGAGAGGCCAGCATTGAGCTTATATCTCTGAAGCATTGACTTACTTATTCTGGGTGTCTTACCACACCATAAAAAGCTAGAAATGTCCTGATCCATAGTCTTAAAAAATCTCTTTGATACGAATAGAGGGAGACATTGAAATAAAAAGAGGAACTTGGGCAGGATATTCATTTTTACCGTGTTAATCCTTCCTATCAGCGACAGAGGTAAAGACCTCCATCGTTGAAGGTCAATTTTGATTTCAGACATCAACGGGGAAAAGTTAGCAGAGTAAAGTGAAGTCAGAGTTCTGGTTATATTAATTCCTAAATACTTAAAGCCGGAGGGGCTCATTCTGAAGGGGATATCAGATTGATTCATTTGTAATGCCAAAATATTTACCGGGTAGCACTCACTCTTGGAAATGTTAACTTTATAACCTGAAAATGTGCCAAATCTTTGGAGAAAGGAGAGAATTCCAGGTAAAGAGTGACTTGGGTTGGAAACATACAGTAATAAATCATCCGCATACAGAGAAAGTTTAAATTCCATGCCCAAACGTGATATCCCAGTGAAAGAGAGGGAGGACCTCAGATAAACTGACAAGGGCTCTATAGCTAATGCAAACAGTAAAGGAGACAAGGGAAAACTTTGTCGAGTGCCACGGGATAAAGTAAAATAAGTTGACTGAATACCATTGGTGGAGATACTAGCTTGCGGGGATGTATACAGAAGGCATATCCAAGAAATAAGTGTATCACCCAATCCAAATTTACGTAATACTGTAAGCAGGTAGTCCCATTCAACTCTGTCAAACGCTTTTTCAGCATCGACTGAGATTACCACTTCGGGGGTTATAGTAGAGCATTTGGCATAGATAATGTTCAAAAGGGTGCGGACGTTGTAAAATAACTGACGTCCCTTCATAAATCCAGTTTGTTCTTCTGAAACTATGACTGGAGGAATTCTTTCCAAACGACTAGCCAAAGCCTTAGCAAGAATCTTAGCAAAGAAAGGGGTCTGTAAGAGCTGTGGAGATTCGGATCTTTGTCTTTCTTTAAAAGCAGATTTATAGAGGCTTGTCGCAAAGTGGGAGGAAGAGAGCCATTCTGCAGAGATTCCCTATATACAGATTACAACAAAGGGGACAGTTTAGATTTAAATCTTTTGAAAAATTCTACTGGGAATCCATCAGGGCCAGGAGCTTTATTGTTTTGCATGCTATTTATGGCTAGGTTGATTTCCTCTAAGGTTAATGGAGAGTCAAGATCTTTAGCCACATCTGGGTTAATGGTAGGGAAATTGAGACTGTCTAAGAAAGCATTCCCAGAAGTCCCAGCTGGAAATTCAGACATATACAGAGAGGAATAGAATGAGCAGAAGACTGAGTTAATGGTATTAGGGTCTGTGTGGAGTATGCCAGATGAATCTTTTATTTGAGGAATTATGCGTGAAGCTGCTTGACGTCTCTATTGGTGGGCCAAGAGACGGCTCGGTTTATCACCATGCTCATAATATGCGGAGCGTGAACGTAGTAGAAAGCGCTCTGCATCAACAGTTGTAATAAGGTCAAATTCAGCCTGTAATTCAAGCCGATCTTTAAGTAAAGCAGAAGAGGGGCCAGTGACCAATTGCCTGTCTAGTTCGTCAATTTTACGCGATAGCTCTTGAAGTTTGGCCGTACGCGTTTTGTTTAAATGTGCGGAGTAGGAAATTATTTGGCCCCGCAAGTATGCTTTTAGTGATTCCCACAGCAGGGAACAGGAAAAAGGTTCAATATCGTTCTGATTGATTTCAATAAAATCGTTAATTGAAGCTGCAATAAATGTATTAAATTTGTTGTCTGACAGAAGCAGAGTGTTAAACCTCCACGGTGTTGAATATCGAGGTTGGGGGGAAAGCTGAATATCCAAAGAAAGCGGGGCATGGTCTGAGATCACAATAGGATGATATTTAACCATCGTCACTTTGGAGATAAGTTTGGTGTTGATGAAAAAATAATCAATTCTAGAGAAGGACTTATGAACCTGCGAAAAGAAAGAATATTCCCTGATACTGGGATTATGGAATCTCCAGGGATCCACACAACCATTTTTACACATGAAATCTGAAAGTGCATTTGACATCAGTGAGGGTGTCATGGTCGTAGAAGTAGAGCGGTCCAACCTAGGATCAATAACGCAATTCATATATCCTCCAAATATAAGGACAGTATTATGTAATGAAGGGAGGCGCTCCAAGAGCTTATTCATGAAGTGTGGGTCATCAAAATTTGGGGTGTAAATATTAACTAATAGTACAGGGACTTGCAACAATTTACCTGAAATGATTAAGTATCTGCCATTTTCATCTGATATTACATTGGAGGATGAAAAGTGAATTGACTTACCAATTAAAATGGCAACTCCCCTGGCCTTAGAGTTGAAATTAGAGTGAAACTACCTCAGAAATCCGTGGACATTTAAGCCGAACCTGGTCTGTGGTGCGCATATCAGTTTCTTGTAGAAACACTATGTCCGCATTGAGCCGTTTCAGATGAGCAAATACCCTAGATCTCTTTATAGGACTCCCCATACCTTTAAAGTTCACATGTGAGCCAGAATTTCCAATATTAGTGGGCATCTATCAAGTGTTTACGGCAGGAAGAGAATGAAAATGAAGCATCACCTCTGAGAGAAGGAAAAGGGGAGAGGAAACAGGAGGGGGAGAAAAAAAACAAAGATAAAAGAAGAAAAAGTAAAAAGTGAAAGAAAATAAATCATAAAAAATTAAAATAAAAGAAAAAACACTCACCCAATCCACACACACTGTGAACAGCCCCACGCCCCTCCCCATAGCACTTACACGTCCCCATCCCCAAACGATGGAGACCCCAGTGCAGACTCTACAAGGAGTCAAATACCCAACAGGAAAGCTAACAGCTGTTGACCCAATAGGAATAATCACCCCAGGTCGGGCTCCTGCAAACTAAACAATGATAAATATCAAGGCACATAAACATAGTCACTGCTCCATCATGTGTTGTAGAGTCAGTAGTGGTCCATTTCACTTCTGGAGACGGATAGCTAGTCTGTTATGTTATTAGTGTTCTTACTTGATCAGTGTGTTAATGAGACTCGGGTCCTCCGCGATTAAACTCCTCTCCGGTTCCGTCGTGTGTACGGCGAGGCGCCGGACTAAAACAAACCGAACCGTATTCCGGTATCTCACGGAGCTGGCGGCGGCAGTCATTGAAGGCACCACGAACATGGGCTACCTTACCGGTGTGATCGGGAAAGAAAGAGATAACCATGTCACCAACCTTCACC
>CM022773.1:23170849-23175849 GCA_012411365.1 Ameiurus melas
GTAACAAACGCAAGAACAGGAACTAACTTTCATAATAAATGAAAGTTTGTAATAAATATAAAAGTAAATATAAAAGCATAAAAAGTATTACATCCATCCATCTTCTACCACTTACTCCTTTTTCAGGGTAAAAAGTATTACATATTTTTTTAATTCATAGAAAATTGTAGTTGATAGTTTATAAATTGTTGTGGTGTGAAAGGAGAAAACACTCAGGGACGTTCTATTATAGGAAATTAATCAACCTTGGGATGTTGAGTAACTGCTTCATCACCCCGCCGTGTCACTCTGTGTGTGTGTGTGTGTGTGTAGCCTGCAGTGTGCTCATCTCTTTCGCTTCATCTACCACTCACGCCTCTGAGATGAGTCATATGACCATGATGTCAGCATCAGAGGAGGAGCTTCAGAGTGCACTTGGGGAGGAGACAGAATCTGAGGACGGCCCTTCAGGACTGTTTACAGGGCCCCCCTTAGGCAAAGGTATGTACACACACACACACGCACACACACAGGACCCAGAATGGAGCCTTGAGGGACTGCACAGGTCTGATAAGGAACATTAACCCCTACAGAGACGATCTAGAACAGCTGGACACTCTAGAGTGTAGGTGGTGTAGTTGTAGTTGGTGGATGGTGTAGTTGTAGTAGATGCTGTAGATGATGTAAGTGTAGATGGTGTAGTTGTAGTAGATGCTGTAGATGATGTAGATGTAGATGGTGTAGTTGTAGTAGATGCTGTAGATGATGTAAATGTAGATGGTGTAGTTGTAGTAGATGCTGTAGATGATGTAGATGTAGATGGTTTAGTTGTAGTAGATGCTGTAGATGATGTAAGTGTAGGTGGTGTAGTTGTAGTAGATGCTGTAGATGATGTAGATGTAGATGGTGTAGTTGTAGTAGATGCTGTAGATGATGTAAATGTAGTTGGTGTAGTTGTAGTAGATGCTGTAGATGATGTAGATGTAGATGGTTTAGTTGTAGTAGATGCTGTAGATGATGTAAGTGTAGATGGTGTAGTTGTAGTAGATGCTGTAGATGATGTAAGTGTAGATGGTGTAGTTGTAGTAGATGCTGTAGATGATGTAGGTGTAGATTGTGTAGTTGTAGTAGATACTGTAGATGATGTAGGTGTAGATGGTGTAGTTGTAGTAGATGCTGTAGATGATGTAGGTGTGGATGGTGCAGTTGTAGTAGATGCTGTAGATGATGTAGGTGTAGATTGTGTAGTTGTAGTAGATGCTGTAGATGGTGTAGTTGTAGTAGATGCTGTAGATGATGTAGGTGTAGATGGTGTAGTTGTAGTAGATGCTGTAGATGATGTAGGTGTGAATGGTGTAAGTGTAGATGGTGTAGTTGTAGTAGATGCTGTAGATGATGTAGGTGTAGATTGTGTAGTTGTAGTAGATGCTGTAGATGATGTAAGTGTAGATGGTGTAGTTGTAGTAGATGCTGTAGATGATGTAGGTGTAGATGGTGTAGTTGTAGTAGATGCTGTAGATGATGTAGGTGTAGATGGTGTAGTTGTAGTAGATGCTGTAGATGATGTAAGTGTAGATGGTGTAGTTGTAGTAGATGCTGTAGATGATGTAAGTGTAGATGGTGTAAGTGTAGATGGTGTAGTTGTAGTAGATGCTGTAGATGATGTAAGTGTAGGTGGTGTAGTTGTAGTAGATGCTGTAGATGATGTAAGTGTAGATGGTGTAGTTGTAGTAGATGCTGTAGATGATGTAAGTGTAGATGGTGTAGTTGTAGTAGATGCTGTAGATGATGTAGGTGTAGATGATGTTAGGTGTGGATAGTAGTTGTAGTAGATGCTGTAGATGATGCAGGTATAGATGGTGTAGTTGTAGATGGTGTAGTTGTAGTTATTCTAGATGGTGTAGGTGTAGATGGTGTAGTTGTAGTAGATGCTGTAGATGATGTAGGTGTAGATGGTGTAGTTGTAGTAGATGCTGTAGGTGTAGGTGGTGTAGTTGTAGTAGATGCTGTAGATGATGTAAGTGTAGATGGTGTAGTTGTAGTAGATGCTGTAGATGATGTAAGTGTAGATGGTGTAGTTGTAGTAGATGCTGTAGATGATGTAGGTGTAGATGATGTAGGTGTAGATGGTGTAGTTGTAGTAGATACTGTAGATGATGTAGGTGTAGATGGTGTAGTTGTAGTAGATGCTGTAGATGATGTAAGTGTAGATGGTGTAGTTGTAGTAGATGCTGTAGATGATGTAGGTGTAGATGATGTAAGTGTAGATGGTGTAGTTGTAGTAGATGCTGTAGATGATGTAGGTGTAGATTATGTAGGTGTAGATGGTGTAGTTGTAGTAGATGCTGTAGATGATGTAGGTGTAGATTGTGTAGTTGTAGTAGATGCTGTAGATGATGTAAGTGTAGATGGTGTAGTTGTAGTAGATGCTGTAGATGATGTAGGTGTAGATGGTGTAGTTGTAGTAGATGCTGTAGATGATGTAGGTGTAGATGGTGTAGTTGTAGTAGATGCTGTAGATGATGTAAGTGTAGATGGTGTAGTTGTAGTAGATGCTGTAGATGATGTAAGTGTAGATGGTGTAAGTGTAGATGGTGTAGTTGTAGTAGATGCTGTAGATGATGTAAGTGTAGATGGTGTAGTTGTAGTAGATGCTGTAGATGATGTAAGTGTAGATGGTGTAGTTGTAGTAGATGCTGTAGATGATGTAAGTGTAGATGGTGTAGTTGTAGTAGATGCTGTAGATGATGTAGGTGTAGATGATGTAGGTGTAGATGCTGTAGTTGTAGTAGATGCTGTAGATGATGCAGGTATAGATGGTGTAGTTGTAGATGGTGTAGTTGTAGTTATTCTAGATGGTGTAGGTGTAGATGGTGTAGTTGTAGTAGATGCTGTAGATGATGTAGGTGTAGATGGTGTAGTTGTAGTAGATGCTGTAGGTGTAGGTGGTGTAGTTGTAGTAGATGCTGTAGATGATGTAAGTGTAGATGGTGTAGTTGTAGTAGATGCTGTAGATGATGTAAGTGTAGATGGTGTAGTTGTAGTAGATGCTGTAGATGATGTAGGTGTAGATGATGTAGGTGTAGATGGTGTAGTTGTAGTAGATACTGTAGATGATGTAGGTGTAGATGGTGTAGTTGTAGTAGATGCTGTAGATGATGTAGGTGTAGATGGTGTAGTTGTAGTAGATGCTTAGATGTGTAGGTGTAGATGATGTAGGTGTAGATGGTGTAGTTGTAGTAGATGCTGTAGATGATGTAGGTGTAGATGATGTAGGTGTAGATGGTGTAGTTGTAGTAGATACTGTAGATGATGTAGGTGTAGATGGTGTAGTTGTAGTAGATGCTGTAGATGATGTAAGTGTAGATGGTGTAGTTGTAGTAGATGCTGTAGATGATGTAGGTGTAGATGATGTAAGTGTAGATGGTGTAGTTGTAGTAGATGCTGTAGATGATGTAGGTGTAGATTATGTAGGTGTAGATGCTGTAGTTGTAGTAGATGCTGTAGATGATGTAGGTATAGATGGTGTAGTTGTAGTAGATGCTGTAGATGATGTAGGTGTAGATGGTGTAGTTGTAGTAGATGCTGTAGATGATGTAAGTGTAGATGGTGTAGTTGTAGTAGATGCTGTAGATGATGTAGGTGTAGATTATGTAGGTGTAGATGCTGTAGTTGTAGTAGATGCTGTAGATGATGTAGGTGTAGATGGTGTAGTTGTAGTAGATGCTGTAGATGATGTAGGTGTAGATGGTGTAGTTGTAGTAGATGCTGTAGATGATGTAGGTGTAGATGGTGTAGTTGTAGTAGATGCTGTAGATGATGTAAGTGTAGATGGTGTAGTTGTAGTAGATGCTGTAGATGATGTAGGTGTAGATGATGTAAGTGTAGATGGTGTAGTTGTAGTAGATGCTGTAGATGATGTAGGTGTAGATGATGTAGGTGTAGATGCTGTAGTTGTCGTAGATGCTGTAGATGATGTAGGTATAGATGGTGTAGTTGTAGATGGTGTAGTTGTAGTTATTCTAGATGGTGTAGGTGTAGATGGTGTCGTTATAGATGTTGCATATCGTGTAGGTGTTGTAGGAGTTGCACTTATTGTAGATGGTGCAGTTCAAGATGTTTTAGATCAGAGGTGCCCAAACTTTTTCATATGAAGGGCCAAAAATCAAACTTGATTGAGGGCCGTGGGCCGAAAGTAAATGTTGCATTATACCAAACTGTATTATATTAAAATGAAAGTTGCCATGGTTCTCCTCATACACGATTTCATAATATTTAGAAAGAATTAATTAAATAGGAAACATTAGTCTGTAATCTTAACTAACGCAGTTTAATTTTCAGAGTTTATAGTTCAATGAAACTTCTAGTATAATGAAAACATATGAAAACATAATGAACATAATGAAAACATGTTCAAATCCCAATACAACTATTCAAGCTATAAGCAATGCAGCCAAATTCCTGCAATATCAGTGACCTCTAATGAGAGACATGAAGCTGTCCTTATTTTTCAAAAGTTTTTCCACATTGAGCTGCAGCTGACAAAGTCAGGATATTATGTAGGTGAGAGTCCGTTAGTTTGCTTCTCAGTTTACACTTGTTCAAGTTCATCACACTGAAAGTCTGCTCACTGAGGTAGGTACTGCCAAACAGAGACAGCATCACTTCTGCCTGTTTGCACATCTTTGGGTACCTGTTTGCTGGGACATATTTGTAGAAGTCTGTCAAGAGAAGGGACCTGAACTTGAGTTTGAGTTCTGAATCACACTGAAGCTTGATTAGTTCCATCTGAAGATCACCACTGACTGTGTCCACACTGATGGTGAAGGGTTGAGCAAACAACGCAAAATCAGAAGCATTGTGTCTGAAGTCCTCAAAGTGATGGTACCTTCTCTTTCATCATGTCTGCCGCTCTAAGACAGGGGAAATGGGCTAAATTTCCTGGATGTGGGTATGAGAGAGAGAGGGGAACAGAGTGAGACTGGGAGTGAAAGAAGAGAAAAGCAGGCACGTAAAAACAC
>CM022773.1:23180849-23188349 GCA_012411365.1 Ameiurus melas
CTGATGAAAGTGACAAACTTCAGAACAACAGCGCAGTGTGACAGAGCGCCCCTGCAGGTAATAACAACAACATTAATAATAATAAATAATAATAATAAATAATGTCCATAAAGTAGACTCCTACTGATCATCCCTTATCCCCAGTACTGTTCCAAACACACACTCGTCCACTTCCCCTAACCACTCTGAAGTGTGTATCACACCTACAGTACATCACACAGACACACAGACACACATAGCACAAGAGGAGGAGTGTGAAAAACATTGCTCAGCAGCATCAATCCACCAAGGGGAAGTGTTAAAGAACATTAAACAGTGTGTGTGTGTGTGTGTGTGTGTGTGTGTGTGTGTGTGTGTTTCAGACACAACAGAATCAGCAGTGTCCATGGACACACCGCCTTGAAGAAACACGCTACACGCTTCACCCTTAATATTTATTTATTTATTGGAAATGTATTTTATATTTGAATATTTTCACAGAGTGTGATGTAGAATATTGTTAATACACAGATGATTGTTCCTCACTCTCACCTCTTTCATGCATCACTTCCTGTTAAGTGCTTACACTCCGTGTGTGAGGTCTGTTCCTCACTAAATCCAGACTGTAGACAGTGTGTAACATTTAGATGAGTTGTTTATTGCTGTTTAAAGGTTCATTGTGTAATGTTTAGCTCCCTCTGCTGCCTGAGAGTAGAACTGCAATTAAACTACACATGCCTAGAGTCTATAACAGAAAGGGGGTGTGGCTAATTTCAGTAGCAGAATACCATAAACAGAATCCTTATTACAGGTGGAAAAACCTTTCCAAACTGCACCTTTACGCTGTGTGTCTCACACTGCTGTTCAACCCCGTAATCAACTCTGATATCTATAAACATTTCAGTTTCAGTCATGCTCTGATTTTTAATGCTAAATTCTGATGCTAGGCTAAAGGTGTTGCTCATTCGCTAATAATAAACACAGTGTGGTTATGTAACCACGGTAACCAGTCGCTGTGTAGAGCACCAATAAAAGTATTAAAAATGTCACAAACCGATGACCTGAAACGTTTTATCTCTGAGTCTGAGGCTGTTAGCGACCAAATGTTATCTGAATGGTGATGTGTTCAGATTAATGAAGTGCACATAAACACATTAATCAGATTACTGTCAAATCAGACTATTTTATAAACACTGCTGATTATTAGGAATGGCCACGCCCATGATGATGTCACAGTGAGAGGTGGAAAGGGGGTGTAGCAGCAGTAACGCAGGTCAAAGCTTTTACTCTTTTTATTTCCTGTTTGTTACCACTGAGGTTCTGGAAACTTCTTGAAGGAAAACAGTTCCTGTATGAGTTCCTGAACTGCGATTGTTATGGGGAATAACAGAAGTGATTATTTGTGATATTTGTGTAGTGTGAATATGACGTTAATATTAACACCACTTTTTAAACCAATTTTAAACTTTATTCGTGTCTTGACATACTGTACACATACACACACACACACACACACACACACACACACACACACATACACCATGTTTCTGACCTGACAGGAATGTAAATATAAAATCATTAATGCTGAAAGGCTTCCTCCACTCAAAACACTCAAAGAAAAACTTCCAGCATTCTCAAGAGGGTTCTTCTAAACAAAAAACAGCTAAAGACATTCTTAAAGTCCCCAAAGGGTTCCTCCAATCAAAACACAGCTGGATTTCTGGAAAGGTTTCTTTCAATTTAAACATGGAAAAACTTCCCAAATCCATGAAAGTTTTCCTCCAATCGAAACATTGCTAAAGTTCCTAAACTGCCTTGGAAACATGCCTGGAGTTTCAGCACCAGGTTGGACCCAAAGTAGAAAGCAGGCTGTAAAGAAGTTTACCCAAAAATCCCTACAATCTGGCATTGTGGTCGTTTGACTTTATGACAGATTTAGGCGCAGTGTCCCAAACCCTAGTGTCTGATAGAAGGGCTCACTCTAACAGCAACCCTAGAATTATGGGTAATTCACACACAAAATACACATTCATAAATAAATATCCACCAGCAGGTGTCTTGGTAGAAAAGAAAGAAAGTCTTTCTGTGGAATTACAGTGTGTATTTGCGTCTCAATCTGATTTGTCCACAGTTATAGCATCCTCTAAATCCGGGGCTGTGGATCCACTGGTGGAACGCTGTCCTTCCTAACTGAGGCTATATTATTCAGCACTGCACACACCACCATTAGGTCATGTGCCCTGTCTCGATCTATTCTTAACAGTCCTACACAGCTGAAGTGAGACTTGAGAAGCTCTAAGGTCATTTCTGTCCTGACCCCAGTTTTGGCTCATGGCTGTGATTCTGGTGTTCCAGAATGACGTTAATGACGACACAGCCTTGAACAAAATAAAGCTGAGAATCTATCACACCTGACCTTTACTGCAGGATGCTATCTACTGAATCTTCAGCGTAACCCTACCATAGGCAGTTGTGAGTCGACACAACACACATTCTCACTTTGGTGGTTCTAAATGTACCTCATGTTCCATACATCAGGTGTGTTTCCCATCATCACCGAGGGGAACACAGAAGAACTCAAGTCATTAACCAGGGCTGCCAGTTTTCAACAACATTTCCACTTCAACTCATCTCAAAAACCATAAAAAAGAATGGTAGTATGGGAATAACAAAAGAGAGACACATTTGCGTCCTTTTTCACAGCCTTGAGAACAAGGTCACTGTGGTGCACACGCGTTTCTGTGGTATGGACATTAACCACCACATGACCCCCATTCCCTCTACAAATCTACATAATGTCTTAATAAATAAATGGTTCTGTACATCACACACACTGTCCACACTTACACTTTCCTGTGTTTCCAGATTTAGATTAAGATTTATTGGGATTATTTGTTATAAAACAGGAACCGGGACAGGATTTAAATCCATTGACAATGGGGATTATTTCGGGATTACGCTGTGATTACTATATGAGTCTAATTCCGCTAGGAGGCGCTGATGTTTTTATTCGCTGTGGTAATAGCAGTGGGGGAAATGCGCATGCGCACAAACGCAACCCGAGACTTCAGTGGAAGTCACATCACTTCTGGTTTCACGCGCCGTAAAGCCGACAGCTCGCGCTCCGGTACCGACTGTGTGTTTAAATAATTATACAGCTTTAAATTTTCATTATTATTTATTCATCTGCGCATGCGCGTGAGAGAGAGAGAGGACACGGACAAGGCGCGTGAAGGTAACACAGGAGTGACGTTGTTGATGTTTAAACTCGTTTGACCGTTACGCGCACACACACACACACACACACACACACACACACACACACTCACACACACACTCACACAGTCACTTTACCTCAATAATGTAGTAAATCGTGCTTGTTTAGGGTTTAATCCCGGTATTAATGTAATCGATAATAACCGCTAATCCCGCTAGCTGCCTTTAGCTTCAGTCTTTACCTCTGTAACTGAACCCAGGTCTTCAGAAGAACTTTAGAACCGTGTTCAACATGTTTCTGAGAGATGTCATATACACCAGTGGTCCCCAACCTTTTTATCACCGCGGACCGGTCAACGCTTGACCGGGGTTGAACCGTCAGATAAGGCTTCTGCATGTTGGTGTGCCCGCTAAGACTCACAAACTCTACTCATCTCCTCTCCTCTCAACCACTGCCCTAACGCTCTCTGACTCTGGTCGCTATGGTAACGTTTAAACATCCCCTCAAAATAAGATACAGATACGCCACAAAAACGAATATAAAGAACATTTTATTTTCATGAAAATTTGAACTCACGATAACGCGATCTTTTTAACAACAGCCTCTCCTAGAAGTTCACGGCAAATGTCTTCAGGGCAAGATCAATTCTTCACCAATACTGAATGGCTTTTTAGCCTTAGCAATACGGTTAGCCACCAAGTACGATGCTCTCAGTGCATTCGCATTTACTGACGTGGTGGCCCTCAGTCATTTCTTCTGTCCGTCGTGTTCCTGTTTTTTTCTTACTTCAAATACTCCAGGAGCTTGTCTTTTAATCCAGGGTGCTTGGTCTCCAAGTGGCGAAGAAGTTTTGAAGGCATCATTGCCTCATTAGCGAGCCGGTCGCGCGCATATTATGCAGAGCGGGCTTGGTATGTGGGAATCACCTACCGGGATAAATCCATATTTCAAGTAGGACTCCTGGTATTGTCTGTTAAAAGCTTTCTTTTTCTTGGAAGTGGGCTCTTCTCCTGTCTCTTCACCGGGCCTTTTCCCCTTCACAAAGAAACTTTCCAAAAACATCTGTTTCTTACACATTTTGCTCGCTTGTGGGTTCAATGTTGGTGCGCAAGACGTAACCAAGAGAATCCGGTCATTTCTCAAAATAAAAGGTTTATCGTTCAGACTCAGATAATACATAAAACGGAAATATTTAATTATTTCTTGTGCGGCCCAGTAGCAATTGATCCACAGACCGGTACCGGTCCGCGGTCCGGGAGTTGGGGACCACTGATATACACCACTGAGGGAAATACTGATAAAAATAAACACCACTGTGGGAAATACTGATAAAAATAAACACCACTGTGGGAAATACTGATAAAAATAAGCACCACTGAGGGAAATGCCGATAAAATAGACACCACTGAGGCAAATGTTGATCAAATAGACACCACTGAGGGAAATGTTGATAAAAATAAACACCACTGAGGCAAATGTCGATAAAATAAACACCACTGAGGCAAATGTTGATCAAATAGAACACCACTGAGGGAAATACTGATAAAAATAAACACCACTGAGGGAAATGTCGATAAAATAGACACCACTGAGGGAAATGTCGATAAAATAAACACCACTGAGGGAAATGTCGATAAAATAGACACCACTGAGGGAAATGTCGATAAAATAGACACCACTGAGGGAAATGTTGATAAAATAAACACCACTGAGGGAAATGTCGATAAAATAAACACCACTGAGGAAATGTCGATAAAATAAACACCACTGAGGGAAATGTCGATAAAATAGACACCACTGAGGGAAATGTCGATAAAATAGACACCACTGAGGGAAATGTCGATAAAATAGACACCACTGAGGGAAATGTCGATAAAATAAACACCACTGAGGGAAATGTCGATAAAATAGACACAACTGAGGGAAATGTCGATAAAATAAACACCACTGAGGGAAATGTCAATAAAATAAACACCACTGAGGCAAATACTGATAAAAATAAACACCTGTTTACCATGTCAAAATAATTGTAAAGTTGAGATATACCTGAGAGATTTGGATGATCACCATACCTTTATCACAATACCCGATATAACCGATATGAAGATGTGTCCATAATACTTATACTACTACTACTAGTAATAATAATAATAATAATAATAACTTGTTGGATGTTGGTTGTGGATGTGTTTTGAGATTATTGTCACTGAACAACATGTTTGTGTAATGTGTGTGTGTGTGTGTGTTGCCTTACTTTTTTTGTTTTAGAAATGGCAAAAACATGCAAAGAAAGATTGTATTTCAAATAAAACAAATAAAAGTTGTTTTTTCCCCATTTTCACATTTAAATGAAAAGCGAAAGAATGCACAGATTTAACCATAGATCTGTTTGTGCTAGGAGATCTGTTAGATCTGAATTTTTACTTTATTATAAAATCACACTGCAAGATTTAAAGTTTAATTACGGCAAATTGAACATGTATTCCTTTAATGCATTTTTTAAATATAAAGTTTCACTTTTACATTCACTTTTAAAATAATCTCACTTTATAATTGCGTAACAGCAGCTATGATTACATTTAAAAGCTACGCTGAGATGGCTTCTCCACACGTGTACACACGTGCGGTGCAGGGATTTATGGACGCACGTGTGGTGCAGGGATTTACCATCCATGTTGGACCAGCAGCTTTGGGAACATGTCTGGAAAGGCCAGTGTAGCTGGAGAGCTTTTTAAAACTAAAATTCAGATTTCAGATCTATCCTGATTAATGTGGACACAGTTTGAGTGTGTGACTGTGTGTGTGTGTGTGTGTGTGTTGTGTGTGTGTTCATTAAAAATGTAAACCTTTTTTACAGTAGAAATTGTACAGAGAGTTAAAGTGTGTGTTTGTGTTTCTCCTACAGGTGTGTGTTAGGTGTGTCACCATGCTGTCGAGACTGCGTGTGAGTGTATGGCCGTGTGTGAGTGTGTGTCGCTGCGCTCACACTAAAGAGAAGGGCAAACCACTGATGCTCAACCCACGCACCAACAAGGTAACACACACACACACACACACACACACAGAGAGGTGTCTGAGTCTGGAAGTCATTAGAGCAGAAGTTCAGGAGTTCAGACTGCAGTGTTTAAAGGGTTAAATCTCAGAGAGAAACATTTATACAGTAAAATCTCAGAAATCATGTGACCTCGTCACCATAACCACGGCTTGGGAACGAGTCTCCTAACTGAAAAAGAGAAGTTCCTCAAGCTTTAAAATAAATGAAGGCTAGCAGTTTTGTGTCAGAGAGGAAGAAGACAGAGAGGAAGAAGCTGAGCAGATCCACGCTGATGTTTCAGGAGTGAAAGTAACCATGACAACGCTGTGGTTCCAGTACATGAACTTCACAGTTTTCAGTGGAGATAGGCTCGCACACGCCCGAGAGGACGAAGCCTTTAACTGTGACCACCTGTCAGTCACTTCACACAGGTATACACACACCGCCTCGTCAGTGGCGTTTGTGGTGGTGAGTTACACACTCTCTCACACGGTCACGTCAGTCCGAACCGAAGCGGACAGTCTGTGTGGAGTGACGTGTCCTCGGCCTGGCTGGGAAGCGTTAGGATTTTCCCATCAACCCCAGCTGTGATCTCCATGGTTCCACATGTTCAGCACCACGTCCACAAGATTAAACCCATTTCACCATTTCCTCCAAAACACCAACAACCCTCAGAGCTTGATGACCGTGAACGCAAACTGGATCGTCTGTGTGTTTTATTTACATTTAGGAGCATGAGGATGAGAGATGTACAGATCTCTCAGAACTGTACAGATCTCTATTACATTCTCAACGTGGCAGAATCAGACCAGACTAGACACTGAAAATCCAATCTCAAACTAACTTTACATTTACATTTAGGAATCCATTGCACACACACACGCACATTCAGTTGTAGATAAATGTTGAATGTTGAACCTCATGTGGTGAGAGGGTTCATGTGGAGGAACAACCGATTCCTGAAACACACTGATGTCAAATCTAAATTATTCTAAATGTAATTCTACAAAATAAATTCACATCAGAGTTCTTTCATTTCTATTTCAAGGGAAGTGAGTTTTTATTTTCATTCCTCTGTGTAGCTCATATATATTACAATGAAATGAGGTTTCTTCGGGACCAGGGTGCAACACGGAACAGTACACAGACCACATAAAGTACAAAAACACAACAGTGTGAGAGGAGTGCAGAGCAATAAACACACGGGACAGTAAACACACGGGACAATATCTACACGGGACAGTAAACACACGGGACAATAACTACACGG
>CM022773.1:23193349-23195849 GCA_012411365.1 Ameiurus melas
AGTATGTGTGTGTGTGAGTGTGTATGTGTAGAGAGTGTGTGAGTGTGTATGTGTGAGAGAGTGTGTGTGAGTGCGTGTGTGTGTGAGTGTGTGTGTGAGTGAGACAGCACTGCTGTCGTTATCAGCTGATGATAAGCAGAGACAGGAAGTGCTGTTTGCATATTGGACTTTGTGGTTGTATTCATATACATAGCAACCTCACCATAGCAACGTGGTTATTCATGTTTGTTTACCAGAGAATAATTTATGTAGAATTATACTCTACAGTGAAGTCGTCATACTGAAGTGTGTGTGTGTGTGTGTTTGTGTGTGTGTGTGTGTGTGTGTGTACAGGTATATCTATCTGATGGGGATTCAGGAGCGTAATGAGCGTTTGTTCTATCGAGTGTTAATGGAGGACATTGAGGCCCTGATGCCCATCGTGTACACGCCCACAGTGGGACTCGCCTGCACCCAGTACGGACATATCTTCCGCAGACCCAAGTACGTTACTCACACACACACACACACACACACACACCTCATCCTTCACCTCCTTCTACTAGGGTTGTGCTTCTGTATATGTGTGTACATTATGTTTCATTTTGTGTGTGTGTGTGTGTAGAGGCCTGTTTATTTCCATTATGGATCAGGGACACGTCCGTTCCATCCTGGACAACTGGCCAGAAACTAATGTGAAGGTAATGTGAAGGTTTACACACACACACACACACACACACACACATTTTCAATTTAAACACCAAAACCTGCTCACCTGCAGAAACCACTCTCTTGTTCTTTACCTCACCACAGGACAGATCACATTCTCATTTTATAAAAGGTTAACTGAAGGAGCACTGTGTGTGTGTGTGTGTGTGTGTGTGTGTGTATGTTTCTGTGTGTGTGTGTTTGTGTGTGTGTGTATGTTTCTGTGTGTGTGTATGTCTCTGTGTGTGTGTGTGTGTGTGTGTGTCTCTGTGTGTATGTGTGTGTGTGTGTGTGTGTTCTCTGTGTCTGTGTGTGTGTGTGTGTGTGTGTGTGTGTCTGTGTGTGTGTCTGTCTGTGTGTGTGTGTGTGTATTATGTCTCTGTGTGTGTGTGTGTGTGTTTCTCTGTGTGTGTGTGTGTGTATGTCTCTGTGTGTGTGTATGTTCTGTGTGTGTGTGTATGTGTGTATGTTTCTGTGTGTGTGTATGTGTGTTTGTCTGTGTGTGTGTGTGTGTGTGTGTGTGTGTGTATGTCTGTGTGTGTGTGTGTCTCTGTGTGTGTGTCTCTGTGTGTGTGTGTGTGTGTGTTATGTCTCTCTGTGTGTTATGTCTCTCTGTGTGTTATGTCTCTTGTGTGTGTGTGTGTGTTTTGTGTATCTGTCTGTGTGTGTGTGTGTGTGTGTCTGTGTCTGTGTGTGTATGTCTGTGTGTGTGTGTTCTGTGTGTGTGTGTATATCTCTCTTTGTGTGTGTGTCTGTGTGTGTTATCTGTCTGTGTGTGTGTGTGTGTGTGTGTGTGTGTGTGTGTGTATGTCTGTGTGTGTGTGTGTGTTTATATCTCTGTGTGTGTGCGTATTGTCTCTGTGTGGTGTGTATGTCTCTGTGTGTGTGTGTGTGTTCTGTGTGTGTCTCTGTGTGTGTGTATGTGTGTGTGTTGTATGTGTGTGTGTGTGTGTGTTGTGTGTATATCTCTGTGTGTGTGTCTGTGTGTGTGTATGTGTGTGTGCTATGTGTGTGTGTGTGTGTCTGTGTGTATGTCTCTGTGTGTGTGTTTATGTCTCTGTGTGTGTGTGTTATGTCTGTGTGTGTGTCTGTGTGTGTGTATCTGTCTGTGTGTGTGTCTCTGTGTGTGTGTGTGTGTGTGTGTGTGTGTGTGTGTGTGTGCAGGCCGTGGTGGTGACAGACGGTGAGAGGATTCTGGGTCTGGGTGATCTGGGTGTGTATGGAATGGGTATACCTGTGGGGAAGCTGTGTTTGTACACGGCCTGTGCTGGAATCAGACCAGAAAGCTGCCTGCCGGTGTGTATCGACGTGGGAACAGATAACAAGGTGAGTTCACGCACACACACACACACACACACACACACACACACAGTTTACCTGTGAGGAGTATGTCAGATGATGTTGAAGACTGCAGCAGGTGTTTCCGTTACACTTTCACACGCTCCGTCCATCTCCGTCTGTGGAAGCTCCTGTTCCCCAATTCACCCTCCGCTTCCCTCACTTCATTCTCTATCACAGGGTTTACGGAACCTGGTTCTGTACGGAACAAAGTCCGAGCTCCATGTCATGACGACTGTATAATTCTTAAATATAAACAGAACACACACACACACACACACACACACACACTGCTTCTTTGACCCAGAGACCTCCTCCTGCGCGAGATGGTTGTTGCATCACATGCACAGAGGTGCAGTTCCTTTAGCAGGTGAAAACGGTGTTAACACACTCGGGTGTGGTCCACGATAACCGGTCTGAGGCGGTCTGAGTGTCTGGGTCAGTCTGCTTCCAGGTGAACTATAGTGCGGTATGA
>CM022773.1:23200849-23261432 GCA_012411365.1 Ameiurus melas
AGTGAGTGTGTGTGAGTGTGTGGTGAGTGAGTGTGAGTGAGTGAGTGTGTGTGTGTGAGTGGAGTGTGTGTGGTGTGTGTGTGTGAGTGAGTGTGTGTAGTGAGTGTGAGTGAGTGAGTGTGAGTGAGTGAGTGTGGTGAGTGAGTGTGTGTGTGTGAGGTGTGAGTGAGTGAGTGAGTGAGAGTGAGTAGAGCTGCCATACAAGGTGCTATCTTGCCATCGGGAGAAATTTGAGGTTTGGTGTCTTGCCCTTGGACGTGGAGTCATGTGGAGTCACATGGAGTCACGTGGGGAATCGAACCCCAAGGCTGTGATTAGTGGTCAGCTCACTGTACCACCTGATCCACAGCCACTCCGCTGTTTATAATAATAATAAACTGAATGTAATGAATTGTATATAGAAAGAACCGTTTGGATGTTTGTACATATTTTGTGTGTGTCTGTGTGTGTGTGTCTGTCTGTGTGTGTGTGCCTGTGTGTGTGCCTGTGTGTGTGCCTGTGTGTTTGCCTGTGTGTGTGTGTGTGTGTGTGTATATGTGTATATCTGTGTGTGTGTGTGTGTGTGTGTGTGTGTGTGTATATGTGTGTCTCTGTGTGTCTGTGTGTGTGTGTGTGTGTGTGTGTGTGTGTGTGTGTTTTAGGGTCGGTGTCTGTTTGCCAGTGGCAGTCCGTTTCCTCCTGTAACTCTGGATGACGGCAGAATCCTGATTCCAGGACAGGGAAACAACGCTTATATATTCCCAGGTAGGTGTGTGTGTGTGTGTGTGTGTGTGTGTGTGTGTGTGTGTGTGTGTGTGCTTATATTCTCGGTTTATAGTAGCAGTGCCGTGTTGGCTGCTCTTTAAACCTGGTGAGGTGAAATTATTAATCAGTCTCTGTGTGTGTGTGTGTGTGTGTGTGTGTTCAGGTGTGGCTCTGGCTGTGATCCTCAGTGGAGTCAGACACATCAGTGATACGGTGTTCCTTGAAGCTGCCAAGGTAAACGTGACTGTGTATTTGCAGATGTTGAACACTTCCTGTAATGTAACTCCGCCTCTTCCTGTGATCTGGAGGCTGAATGCTCAGTGCTGTGTCTTCACTCCTCTACACCTGTACACTGTAATGATTTATAACCACACTGTCTGGTGTCACCCAGAAGAGGGGGGGTTCCTCTCAATGTTTCTTCCTCTCGTAGTGCATCTTCTCAATGCCGTCACCTCTGGCTTCCACATCTGTATTTCTGTAAAGCTGCTTTGAGCTCCTGGAGGATGGGTTTCACTGTAAGGGGTTGCACTTGGTGCTGAGATGATGGTTGGTGAGGTGACCCCATTGTTGGAGGTCTGGCATCATGTTCACCACCCACAGTGTTGTTGTATCTCCAGTGTCCTGCCCCTAAAGTGTGATGTGAGTCCTGTACTGCTGCTTGAGGAACGAGAAAGTAAAAGGAAGGGTGTTCCTCACTACTCACGATGGGGTCATGGCCAGTAACCATGGTGACGACAGTGCACTGTGTCCTGCCTCTTTAATGTTAAACACCTCTTGGTCTGTTGTACTCTTCCTGGCCCCCATCAGCTTCTTCTCCTTCTTCTTGTTCTTCTTATTCGTCTTGTTCTTCTCCTTCTTCTTCTTCCTCTTCTTCTTCTTCACAGCTGCGCTCTCTTTCAGCTCATATCCACAGTGTGAGAAATACTGAGTGTGTGAGATTATATGGACAAAAGTATCTTTCAGATAATGAAGAACAATTAGCAGATATGATCTTTGTTTCCTATAAAATGATAAAACAAAAATAATACTGTGGTATTTGTTGTGTGTGTGTGTGTGTGTGTGTGTGTGTGTGTGTGTGTTAGACCCTGGCAGATCAGCTGACTGATGAGGAGCTGAGTCAAGGTCGGCTTTATCCTCCACTGTCCAACATCAGAGAGGTGTCTGTGCAGATGGCTGTCAAGGTGAGCTGTGTGTGTGTGTGTGTGTACACATATATTGAGATGTACATACAGGGATAGAGTGTATAATCCTGTACGTGTGTATGTTTAGGTGGTGGAGTACCTGTACAGTAAGGGCATGGCATTCCGGTACCCAGAGCCAGTGGATAAGGAGGCGTATGTGAGATCAGTCGTGTGGAACACGCAGTACGACTCCTTCCTCCCCGACACCTACGACTGGCCTGGTGTCTCCCACAGCCCCATACTCGACTGATCCCCACACCTACGACTGGCCCGGTGTCTCCCACAGCCCCATACTCGACTAATCCCCACACCTACGACTCCGTCTCCTCAACACTCACTAATCACCTACTGGTTCGTCTCCCACACCCCACACTCTAATCCCCACACCTATGACTGGCTGTCTCTCCCTCAGCCCAACTCCCATACCTCCGTGTCTCCACAGCCCATACCGACTGATCCCCACACCTACGACGCTGGCGTGTCTCCCACAGCCCCATACTCGACTAATCCCCACACCTACGACTGGCCTGGCCTCTCCCTCAGCCCCATACTCGACTAATCCGCACACCTACGACTGGCCTGGTCTCTCCCTCAGCCCCATACTCGACTGATCCCCACACCTACGACTGGTTCGGTGTCTCCCACAGCCCCATACTCGAATAATCCCCACACCTACAACTGGCCTGGTCTCTCCCTCAGCCCCATACTCGGCAATCCCCACACCACGACTGGCCCGGTGTCTCCCAGCCCCATACTCGCCATCCCCACACCTACGACTGGCCCGGTGTCTCCCACAGCCCCATACTCGACTGATCCCCACACCTACGACTGGCCCGGTGTCTCCCACAGCCCATACTCACTAATCCCACACCTACGACTGGCCGTGTCTCCCACAGCCCCTACCGACTAATCCCCACACCTATGACTGGCCGGTCTCTTCCTCAGCCCCATACTGACTCCCACCCCGACTGGCCCGGTCTCCCTCAGCCCCATACTCGACTAATCCCCACACCTACGACTGGCCCGGTCTCTCCCTCAGCCCCATACTCGACTAATCCCCACACCTACGACTGGCCCGGTCTCTCCCTCAGCCCCATACTCGACTGATCCCCACACCTACGACTGGCCCGGTGTCTCCCACAGCCCCATACTCGACTAATCCCCACACCTACGACTGGCCCGGTCTCTCCCTCAGCCCCATACTCGACTAATCCCCACACCTACGACTGGCCCGGTCTCCCTCAGCCCCTACTTTACCAATCCCCACCTACGACTGGCGGTCTCCCTCAGCCCCATACTCGACTAGTCCCCACACCTACGACTGGCCCGGTCTCTCCCTCAGCCCCATACTTTACTGATCCCCACACTCGACTGTCGGTTCCCACAGCACCATACTCGACTGATCCCCACACCTACGACTGGCCCGGTCTCTCCCTCAGCCCCATACTCGACTGATCCCCACACCTACGACTGGCCCGGTCTCTCCCACAGCCCCATACTCGACTGATCCCCACACCTACGACTGGCCCGGTCTCTCCCTCAGCCCCATACTCGACTAATCCCCACACCTACGACTGGCCCGGTCTCTCCCTCAGCCCCATACTCGACTGATCCCCACACCTACGACTGGCCCGGTCTCTCCCACAGCCCCATACTCGACTAATCCCCATACTCATGTTGATCCCTAGTACCTCCTGATAATCTGAATTCCCAACCTCACACGTGAAGGAAAACTCTAGCTGTGTGTATTACATTTATAAAGATAAAAGATAAACATAATCAAGAAATAATAGACACATATTCTCTACACACACTCCTGATGCACGCATACACACACACACACTCCTGGTGCACGCACACACACTCCTGATACACACACGCACACACACTCCTGATACACACACGCACACACACTCCTGATACACACACGCACACACACTCCTGATACACACACACACACTCCTGATGCACAAATTTCCTCGCACTTTTGTGTAACACACAAACTCCTCCGGTAAGCTTCATCTGTGTGAAAGAATAGCTGCTATCATTCACAACACTGGAGTCTATCCTGGGAAAATTGAGTGTGAGGCAGGAAAACACCCTGGATGGAGAGCCAGTCCACACACTGGTTTGTTCTTGTGAAGAACGTGGGGAACCCACATAGTGGAGAACCTGCGAAGCTCCACACAGACTGTAACCTGAGATCAGGATGGAACCCTGAAGCTGTAAAGAAGTGATGATACCTGCTGCTGACACCACTCTGTCCCCTCCTGAAGGCATCGTCACCGCTCAGCTCGCTCCTGTAGTTGTGTGTCTGTAGCAGACTGTGATATTTAAAATACGAAGTGAGTAATGAGCACCATCACACACCCCCGTGCTAATGACTGCAGTTTTACTACATTACAGCGTCCCTGACTTGTCTCAGTGTAGCACTGTGAGTGTGAGTATCTCGACATAAACAGTTATGTGAATCACAGAGTCATGGACAGGATGATTATTAATCTAATTATTATGATTATTATTTTAAGAGCTTTGGTGTTTAGCTGTGACTGTACTGTACACTGAATTTATTCCATTTCAGCTGGAAGTTGCTTTGGGTAAAAGTTCTTGAATAAATGTATAAAATATAATTGTGTGTGTGTGTGTTTCATAGTAAAATACACAGCAATTATTAATATAAACCTGTGATGTGCAGATGCACTACTGTCAGAGCTGCTGTTAGAGAAATGTAATCAACACCTTTGGACCAATCACAATCCAGAATAAACAGAACTGTGGTGTATACTGAACTGCAAAAATAATTCCAAGGGAAAAGGACCGAGTTCTGAGAGCGGGGTTAAGTCCTGAACTCGCGTACTCGTACCCTGTTTCTGGAGCATCAGGAGTTTTTTTTATTTAAACGCGGGTGAGTATGGATTTCAGCTGATTTCATGTGATTCAGTGATCAAAAACGCATTTTCTCACTCGACGCTTCACTACTTTCAGTAAAACAGCTCTGTGATTAATGTCATCTTTCAGTTGAATAGAAGCTCTCATCTGGTCAGAAGGTGTGGATTATTTCTGGATAACAGGACAGGTAACTCCGGCTGTAACAGGAACGACAGGTTTATATTGATGTGCTTGTTCTAATATGTTATTGTTTCTATAGTAACAGATCCACGTGATCTGAGACTAATAAAATGAATTTAAGATTGAGATGTTTAATAAATTTTTTAGAATCACTGATGTGGTTTGATTGTGAAGTTTTTTGTTAGGAGAGATTTATTTTATATTTAGTCTACATTTAAAAAAACAGGTGAAGATTAGGAAAAAAACCTCTAACTGTTCAGTTTGAGTTAGTCTGTGGCCATGATTCCTGTTCTTGGCTGACAGGAGAGGAACCTGGTGTGGTCTTCGGCTGGTGTGGCTCATCCACCTGCTTGATGTGTTGTGTTCTGAGATGCTTTTCTGCTCAACACGGTGGTAAAGAGTGATTATACAAGTTACTATAGACTTCCTGTCTCAGATCTCTCATCAACAAGGTGTTTCAGCCTGCAGACGCTCACAGGATGGCTTTTGTTTTTCACACCATTCTTCTTCGTTGGGTAGTTTAACGCAGTGTTATTATATGGCCACCAGAGGGCGCTCCTGATGCGCTGAGGGCGGATTTTCTGAGTTGGGTATAAACGGAGGTTGGATGGAGCCAACTCCAAATGGGAGGGTCTCCGCTCCACATAGGTGGGACTTTAGCTCCAAGTGGGCTGTAGAAACCTCCGGAGGACTTTGTTTACTGTAGTGTCTATGTAAATTAAGCTGTTGGGTTTTCCCCTGGAGAATGTGGCAGCTTGACGGAGTTAAACCATAAACTTGCAGTTTTTACATTTTAAATATTGTCACACTGAATTCCCAGATTATGTACAATCAATACAAGGAAGTGTATTTTATTTGTTTTTACTTGTTAAATGACTTTCCTTTTATGTGTTTTGTAATATGCTTGCTGTATTTTCACCAGGTTAAGGGCAGACGAGGGGTTTACACCCAGGCGTTTACCCCGAGGGGTTTACCCCCAGGTGTTTACCCCGAGGGGTTTACTCCCAGGTGTTTACTCCCAGGTGTTTACCCCCAGGCGTTTACACCCAGGCGTTTATAAAGTTATAAAGCTGTTTATAAAGTCCTTACACATTCTAACACTGAGTGCAGTTATCTCTCACTGGAGGTTAATATTCATATTAGACCATTATCAGATAAACTTCAACCTTCAAATAGAATGGCATTGGACATGCATCCAATAACGACAAATAGAAAGTAAGTTAAATCTAAAAGAAAGACTTTATATTTAGTTAACTCGGTGTTTTTGTCATCAGTTGACACCGAGCACCTTTACACCTGTGCACGTGCAGCGACGGGGCTGTGTCCGCCTAAATCCCGCCCATTTCTGAAACCACACAAGCCCCTCCCACTGGGCGGTCTCCAGGCTGGAGGAGTTCCTCGCACCGAGTCCCGGGCCGTGAGGAGGGGGTCGGTTGTGCGCATGCGCGCGAGCAGCAGTCTTTTCTTTATTATTGTTTTTAATGATGGCGGAATAAACGCACGCGCACACAGCGGACTGTACAGCTCTCAGGTGACGGTGTAAGTGTTTATTTCACACCTTTCTACATTTATAAGAAACGTTAAATAGTAACGGTAGTGCAGTTTAATAAGCTGTGGCCGGCTGGTTCAGTCGGGTCTGCACATACAGCTAGCTCAGTGCTGCTAACAACATTAGCGCTATCAGTACTGAGAGTCCAGCGAAGCTAACCCGACTGCGCAGAAATACAACCGATTACATCTCAACATGCAGGCTTAGGGTTAGGGCAAGAATCCGCTGTTTCTGTTCAGCTCCTCACAGGGGTTCGTCTAACTTCGTTTCACATAGATGCTAATGTGCTCTTTGTGTGCATTAGCATGAATTGTTAGCTTTGAATGCAGGAGAGACAAAGAGAGAGATGGGGGAGAGAGAGGATGAGGGATAGAGAGGGGGAGAGACAGAGAGAGATGGAGGGAGAGAGATGATGGGGGAATAGAGAGGGGAGAGACAGAGAGAGATGGAGGGGAGAGAGATGATGGGAGGGGGGAGAGAAGAGAGAGAGGGGGAGGAGAGATAGAGATGAGGAGAGAGATGATGAGGGGGGGAGGAGGGGGGAGAGAGAGAGAGAGAAAAAAGAGGAGGAGAGAGATGATGGAGGGGGAGAGACAGAGAGAGAGAGGGATGGAGGGAGAGATGATGGGAGGGGTAGAGAGATGAGGGGGAGGGAGAGAGGGGGAGAGATCAGGAGGGAGATGATGGGAGGGGAGAGACATACGAGTGAGTAGGACACAGAGAGGGGAGCATCAAGTATATATTGAGTGAGAGAGACGACGATGTGATGATTATATGTATATATCATGTGTATATATGAGATGAGGAGAGGACAGAGAGTGCATATATCATATATACGTGATGCATATATATCGTGTGTGATGATTGCGTTATACGATGACATATGACGACGATGATATGGACAGAGTATTACATCGCATATATATATTTTATGATATATGACGATGAGGATGATTACATATACTATGAAGAGACGGAGCGACATATATCGTCGACATATACTTGATGGTTATGACGACGATGATGGACAGAGAGACGATGCATATATATCATCGGTGAGGACAGAGATGACATCAAGTATGCTGATGATAAATATATCACTATGTATGACAGAGATGACATATGACGATGATATATGTTTATTTATGATGATTACATATATATTTTATTTTATTATGACGACTTATGACATGATTTACATGCATATATTAATTTATTTATTATTAATGATTTATGTGATGACTGCATATTATTTTATTATTAATCATATACATACATTTTATTTATTACATGACGACGACATATACTCTTATTTTATGACGACGATGATGACAGACATTATTATTATTAATTTTATTTATTACACGCACTTATTTTATGATGACGGGTTATGCATTACATCACATATTATTACACGATGACATATAATTTTAATTTATGATGATACATATGCATATTATCATACATATACATCTTTATTTTCTATTACATCACTTATTTTATTATTTTTACCGTATTATGCATACACTTCCATATATTACACGTGATGACATACACTTGACGATGCATGATTATGACATATTACACTTTAGATGACATATTACACGACTATTATGATTTATGCATATTATTATGACTTTATTTTATTATTACACTCCACCATGCATATTATTTACACATCACATATTATTATCTTTATGTATATATATAATTTACTTATGATGTATATATATTTATGTGATGACAGACATATATATCGATGTATATAGACGACGATGACATGATTTACATGTGACATATCATATATATATTACATTTTATTTTATTTACATTGGCATATATATATAATACGGTTACACGATTTATTTTATGACAAGTATATATACACAAGACATATTATTAATTTTATTTTATTACATCTATTTATGCATGACACATGACACATCACATATAATTTTATTTTATTATATATCTATTTATTATTATTAATTTTATTTTACATCTATTTATGATGACATGCATATACACATATTATTAATTTTATTTATTACATGCATACACTGCTATTATTAATTTTATTTTACATATATCTTTACTTGATGCATGACAGACATATACATACACTTTTATTTTATTACACGACTATTTTATTATTTTATCAAGACATGCATATACCATACATCGATGACATATACATGAGGGGAGTGGATAGAGAGAGGGAGAGATGATGAGGGAGAGTGGATAAGAGAGGGGAGAGACCAAGTATATATTTGGAGGAGAGAGACGATGAGGGGAGTGGGATATATATAGATGATGGAGAGTATATTGATGAGAGATGAGTGAGAGAGATGATGGAGTGGGGAGAGAGATGATGAGTGGAGAGGGACAGAGAGGGGAGACAGAGAGAGAGATGGGAGAGATGATGAGGGGAGAGGGATAGAGAGGGGAGAGACAGAGAGAGATGGAGGGAGAGAGATGATGAGGGAGAGGGATAGAGAGGGGGAGAGACAGAGAGAGAGATGGAGGGAGAGAGATGATGAGGGGGAGGGATAGAGAGAGGAGAGACGATGAGTGGAGTGACAGAGAGGGAGAGACAGATATATGTATACTGAGGGAGAGAGATTGACAGGGATGGATAGAGAGGAGAGAGAGATGGAGTGAGTGACACGAGAGAGATGGAGGAGAGATTACGAGAGTATACTTATGATATTATTTTATTTTATTATGACATGCATATTATCACATATACATTTTATATACACTTAATGTGATGTTACATGCATATATATCACATATTATACTTTATGACATACACGACGATGTGATGACAAGACATGCATACAACTACATATACTATTTTATGACGACTTGCTTTATTTTAATTTACATGCATACATCACATTATTACACTTATCTTTTAATCTATTACACTCCACTATTTTACATGATCAAGACACATAATATTTTTATCAAGATGACGAATTTTACATGATCACACTTACATATTACACGACGCGATGCATCATATTATTTACATACCTATTATTATTTTTATCATATTATCTTGACTACATGCATATTATTATTTAATTTTATTTTATTACACCATTATTACACTATGATGCATTACATCACATGCCCGGTTATTATCTTATTACATATTACACTTTATTTTATTTAAAATGTATATATATATATATATTTGCATATTTTATGATATGACGAGACGTATATATATATGATTACACGACGATGAGTGACAGATGCATATATATGACGGAGCAAGAGACAACATGGTTGTACGATGACAGACATGTACCATACATTTTATTTTATAAAATATTTATTACATACTGTACACTGCTATATATATATATGACAGATTACGACGGTTTTATGACAAGAGATGTATTCCATGCATATTATATTTTATTATACCACTATTTATTATTTTATCAAGACTTGCATATGCATGACGTTACATAATGACCTGACGATGCATATTTACATGACGATGCATTACACTACATATACTTTAATTTTATTTTATTGAGACAAGATGCAAATTACACGACATATTATTATTATCGTGATGCATTTAAAATGACATTATTATTATTATTTTATTATTCTATGACATGACTTGCAGACATATGATTGCGACCTGACTATTTGAGGACAGAGAGTGCATATATATGACGGAGTGTATATATGACGATTTATGAGAAGGGCGGACAGAGGCTTATATGACGCAGATGAGCAACATATATATGACAGAGACGTATATATATATGACAGATACGACGAGCGATGATGACATGTATTTCCATGTATAAGAGTGAGACGATTTATGATATGACAGACACGTATATTATGACAGAGACGTATATATATATATGACAGATACATTATTTTATGATTTATATGTATCGCATGCATATATATTATTATTATATGACGACGATGAGTGACAGAGCGGCCTGGCATATCTACGCGATGCATATATCACGATGTGATGCATATGACGACCACGGTGCCATATCGACGATGCATTATGCATGACAAGAGACGACGATATTATGACGATGCATATATGACGACGATGCATATATACATCACTGGCTATTTTATTTGACTGACGATGACGAGGAGAGATGAGTGAGAGGGGAGTATATTTATATATTTATGATGACGGGAGGCATGGTGAGGGGAGAGATGGAGAGAGAGAGATGGGGAGGGAGGAAGAGGAGAGAGAGAGAGAGAGAGATGGAGGGAGAGAGATGATGGGAGGGGGAGAGATGGAGAGAGGGAGATGGGGAGGGAGGAAGGAGAGAGGGAGAGAGATGGGGAGAGGAGGGAGAGGGATAGAGAGGGGGGGAGAGATGGGGAGAGAGAGAGGGATAGAGATGATGGAGCAGGATAGGAGAGGGGAGAAAGATGATGAGAGATGGGGAGGAGTGCAAGAGAGAGATGGGGAGGAGGAGCTTCAGGAGGAGGGAGAGTTTGAGGAGAGATGGGGAGAGGTGATGAGAGATGGGAGGGAGAGTGTGAGAGGAGAGAGATGGGAGGGGAGAGTGTGTGAGAGAGGGAGAGAGATGGGAGAGGTGAGTGAGAGCTCTGAGGATATATATTTATATATATTTAAAGATGATGATATCTTATTATGACATATCTGATATATTTTACATATATTTTATGCAAATATTCTTATTTTATATATTTGCATATATATACATGCATATGAGACGGGCAGTGTATTGTTCAAAGAGACTTTTATTATTATTTTATTATATATTTTATGTGACATGCGAGCATGCTTATTAGAGACGTATTGACGTGCATATTATGACGACGATGACATGGACAGAAGAGTGCATTCTACGCATATATATATGACAGACGCATATATGACATATATCGACTTATTTACATGACATATTTATCTACTTTCAAAACATATATATTATTATTATTTTTATCAAGAGACGCAAAAGTATATATTTTATTACATCGACGTATTACATATTATGACAGAGCATCTACCATGGTATTACATTTTATGCATATTTATGACCTTATTTTATTATTATGACGACTATTTTGATATGCATGCTATTGCATATTTTATTACATTTTACATATATACACGTGATGACAATGACATATATTACATTATTACATTTTATATTTTATTATGCATATTATTATTTATATATCGCATATTATTATTATTTTATCATATTAATTCCACTTATTTATTTATCATATGACGTACATGCATTCTACGTATTATTATTATTATTTTATATTAATTAATTTATGTTATTTTTTACAAGTATATGCATATTTACGACCTATACATACATCGACTTTTATTATTTTACGCAATATTTTTACCATACACTCCATACATATTATTACACTGATGACAATAAGTATTTTACCCAAGACTATTATTATACGACATAATTTTATTTTATTTGTACCTATTATTATTTAATATTATTATGACGCAAAGTATGCTTTTATTATTTATTTATTATTATTATGCATTACACGCATTATTATGACTGACGACTTTATTTATGACGTTATTATGCATTCCACGCATTATTTATATATATATATATTTTATTTTATATATATACTGTTTATTTTATTTGCACATATATATATATATATACATTTATTTTATTATTAATTTCCATTTTATGCATATATTTTATTTTATATATATGTATATGTTCTATTATTATTTATTATATGATTTTATGATGATTAAGTACATATACATAATGTATTATTTTATTTTATCAAGTATATATACATTACATATTATTATTACATTTATTATTTTATTTTATTTAAAACATATTATTATTACACTCTTTTATTTATTACATGCTTACTCTGTGATGCATATATTTTATACATACACGTATTTTATTTAAATGCATATTTATTATTATGACCTTATTATTTTATTTTATTTTATTATACACTATGACGTGATGCATATTACACTATTTTATTATTTTATTATGCATTATATAAGATGTGACATTTTACATATTATTTTATTATTATTATCGCATTACGCAACATATTACGTCCCGGGGAGCATGGGGAGGGGGAGAGAGTGTGTGGAGAGGGAGATGGGAGAGTGTGAGAGAGATGGGAGGAGGAGAGCCTGCAGAGTGGAGAGAGATGGGAGAGGTGAGAGAGTTTGAGGGAGAGATGTGGAGAGTGTGAGAGAGAAATTGGGGAGAGAGTGTGAGAGAGGAGAGAGATGGGAGAGAGTGTGAGAGAGAAATGGGGGGAGAGGTGTGAGAGAGGGAGAGATGGGAGAGGTGGAGAGAGAAATGGGGGAGAGTGTGAGAGAGGGAGAGAGATGGGGAGGTGAGAGAGATGGGGAGGAGGAGAGTTTAGGAGAGGGAGAGAGATGGGGAGAGTGTGTGAGAGAGTGGAGAGATGGGGAGAGTGTGAGAGAGATGGGGAGGAGAGTTTGTGGGAGAGGGAGAGAGATGGGGAGAGAGAGAAATGGGGGAGATGGAGAGGTGAGAGAGATGGAGGAGAGTGGAGAGTGTGAGAGAGACGGGGGACAGACGACGATGAGATATGCATATTAATTTGATGGTTATTATGACGATTTATTTATGACGTTATTTATCTTACTTAAAGTATATTATTATGATTGAGACGTATATTATTTTTACACTATTTTATTATGACGCATTCAATGCATTTTATCACACGCATTATTTTACATGCTATCTTACCGCATATTATGATCGCTACACTCCACTTTATTTTATTATTTTAATTATTTTATTATTTATTTATCTTTATTTATTATTACACTTACTATTTATTATTTTATTTTTACTACATATGTACTGCTATCTTTATTATTATTATTATTATTTTTATTTAAATGCAATATTTAATCAAAGTATATTATTTATTACATCGCATTATTATTATATTTTTAACGTTATTAACGACTCATTTACTATGACCAAAGATTATTTTACTGACTTGACATTACACTGACTTTATGCATGAGATGATGAGGGAGAGGGGAGAGACAGAGAGAGAGAGATGATGAGAGATGATGAGGGAGAGGGAGAGGTGGAGAGAGAGAGAGAGAGATGGGGAAAGTGAGAGAGATGGGGAGGGGAGAGCTTGTGAGAGAGGGAGAGAGATGGGGAGAGTGTGAGAGATGGAGGGGAGAGAGAGGGAGAGGGAGAGAGATGGGGAGAGTGTGAGAGAGATGGGGAGGGGGAGGTGAGAGAGGGAGAGAGATGGGGAGAGGTGAGAGAGAGATGGGGAGGGGAGTGGGAGGAAAGAGAGAGATGGGAGTGTGAGAGAGACATTTGGGGAGAGAGAGAGAAATGGGGAGAGAGAGATGGGGAGAGTGTGAGAGAGATGGGGAGAGAGAAATGGGGAGGAGAGTGTGGGAGAAAGAGAGAGAGATGGGGAGAGGAGAGAAAATGGGGAGAGAGAAATGGGGGGAGAAAGATGGGAGGAGATATATTTATTATTATTTTATTTTACATTTTATTATATATATATTTTACATATATTGTTCCAAAGTATTATTAAAGATGTGACATGCATATTATTATTTATTACATATATATTTTATATATGCATTATTGCATATTTACATATTATTATCTTATATATATTGTCCGCATTACACTTTATTTTATTATGACATATTATTTAATATGACGTATTATTTCTTATTATTTTTATTACACGCATATTTCTTATTATTACACATATGTCCAAAGTATTATTTATTATTTTATTATTATTATTATTTTATTATTATTATTATTTTATTATTTTATTATTACATCTTATATTTTATTATTATTTTATTACATATTTTATTATTGCTAATCTTATTTTACACCCGCACATCACCGCATTTTATTGATGACGGGGAGATAGATGGAGAGAGGGGAGATGGGGAGAGGGAGGGAGGTTTCAGAGATGGGAGGGGGAGAGATGGGGAGGGAGAGTGTGTCAGAGAGATGGGAGAGTGAGAGATGGGGAGGGGAGAGTAAAAAGTAGAGAGAGATGAGAGAGATTGGGAGAGTGTGAGATGGAGAGTGTGAGGGGGGGGAGGGGAGATAGATGGAGAGTGGGAGAGATGGGGAGAGGGAGGGAGAGAGAGCTGGCATGGAGTGGGGAGAGATGGGAGGGGAGAGGTGTCAGAGAGATGGGGAGAGGAGAGATGGGGAGGGGGGGAGTGAGAGATGGGGAGAGAGATGGGGAGAGGTGGAGAGATGGGGAGAGTGTGAGGGGGGAGGGGAGATAGATGGAGAGAGGGAGGGAGGAGGGAGGGAGAGAGCGAGATGCAGGAGGGAATGTACATTGCATTTTATTTTATATGATGACATATTGTTTTATATTTTATGCATATATATTTATGCATATGCACCCAAGTATATATCGCATATGCGACATTTGCATGACATGTGTGATGCATATGAGTGATGATGTGACCCAGAGACAGTACTTTTATGATGCATATTATTGTCTACATGACGGAGTGATGCATATATGACGTATATATTTTACATTCTGTGATGACATGACGTGATGTATATGCGCCATATACATTTTATATATTTATGAGACGTGCATATATAATGCATATATACATTTAAAGTATAAGAGCGTGACATATATATTTTATATACATCGTGCATATATTATTTTATTTTATTATTACATTTTAAAGATGACATGCTTACATATTATATCGTGGAGGGGAGTGTGAGAGAGAGGGAGGAGAGAGATGAGAGAGGGAGAGAGATGGGGAGACTGGAGTGGTAGGAGCAGGAGTGCAGAGTGTGGAGGAGAGAGTGAAGGGAGAGATGGGAGGGGAGTGCTAGAGAGATCTGAGCCGGGGAGAGGCATGGGTGGGGGAGAGGTGAGAGAGATGGTAAGTGAGAGATGGGGAGAGAGATGGGGAGGGAGAGGAGGGGAGAGGTAAAGAGAGATGGGAGAGAGGAGGAGAGGGAGAGGGGAGAGATTGGGAGGGGGGAGAGTGTGTGCAGAGAGATGGGGAGATGGGAGGAGGTGAGAAGGGAGAGAGAGATGGGGAGAGAGAGATGGGGAGGGGAGAGAGAGATGGGGAGAGTGTGAGAGAGAGAGATGGGGAGGAGAGTGTGAGAGAGAGAGATAGAGGGAGAGGAGATATATATTTATATATATATATTTTATATGACGGAGAGTGCATATATATTTGTGATGCATATTTTATATATATTTATGTATATGAGAGATGTGATGTGACATGCGATGCATATTATGCATATGACTCTGCATATATATATATTTGTGATGTATATGACATATATATCGTGATGTATTATTTACATATATATTTGCATATATGTATTTACATATATATTTGTATATTATTTTACATATACACGCAAGCATATTATATTATGACGTGATGTATTATTTATATATATTTTGCATTATATTTTATTTTATATATAATTTTGTGTGATGTATTTTACATGACGGCAAAGCAATTTTTATTATTTATTTATTATTACACTACTATTTTATTACATTACATTATTTTATGCAAAGTATTATTTTATTATTATTTTATTTTGTATTATTTATTATTAAATGCATTATAGAGATAGGAGGGGGTAGAGTGATGGGGTGGGGTGGAGAGTGTGAGGAGAGAGATGGGGTAAGAGAGGGGAGAGAGATGGGGAGAGGGAGAGAGGGGGAGGGGAGAGTTACGGAGAGAGATAGGGGAGGGGGAGTGATGGGGGGGGGTGGGGAGGGGAGTGTGAGAGATGGGGGGTGTGAGAGATGTGAGGAGGAGAGGGATGGGAGAGTGTGGCAGAGGGAGATGGGGAGAGATGGGGAGGGGAGAGTGAGAGATGGGGAGGGGGGAGAGTGGGAGAGTAGAGAGAGGGGAGGGAGAGAGGGAGGGGGAGAGAGATGGTAGAGAGGGGAGGGTTGGGAGAGAGATGGGGGGGGAGAGTGGAGGGAGGGTGGGAGAGGAGGGAGGGGAGATGGGGGGGAGAGTGTAGGGAGGGGAGAGATGGTGGGGAGGGGGGAGAGAGACGGGAGGGGAGAGGAGAGAGAGATGGGGAGGGGTGGGTGCAGGGAGTGAGCTTAGAGAGATGGGGAGAGTGGGAGAGAGGAGGCACGGGGGGTATATAGGGAGTGTTATAGATACGGGGGAGAGAGTATGCGTATATACTTGCGGAGATATAACGTGATGGATATATATAGATAATGACGGAGGCTTTTGTGTGCGATGCAGAGAGGAGGCAGATACGTGTTATGCGCGAGAGATATTGACCACAGATAAGGCATAGGCAGGTATACAGTTTTGCTATGCATATTTTATTTTTATTATTTTATACGTGCATGCGCATATATTACATATATTTATGAGGCATAGGATGACGAGGGAGTAGATTTTATTATATAGGTAAAATCGGATATCGTGATGGGTGCGGATATATTTTATGTGACATGGTGTATATGACGGATATTACATCGTGATGCAAGTATATTATTATGTGATGATGATGACATGCTTATATGATGGATGATGCAGAGATGGGAGGGGGGAGAGTGTGAGAGAGATGGAGAGAGTGTGAGAGAGATGTGGAGAGTGTGTGGAGAGAGTGGAGAGGGGAGAGGAGAGGGAGAGTGTGGGAGAGGAGGGAGAGAGATGGGGAGAGTGTGAGAGAGATGGGGAGAAAGATGTGGGAGGGGGGAGAGATGGGGGAGAGGTGAGAGATGAGGAGAGTGTGTGAGATGGGGGGAGAGAGATGAGGGAGGGAGGGGGGAGAGAGAGATGGAGTGGAACAGTGTTGAGAGAGATGGGAGAGAGAGGGAGGGAGAGATGGGGAGAGAAAAGATGTAAGGGAGAGATGGGGAGGGGGAGAGAGAGATGTGGAGGCGGAGAGTGTGTGAGAGAGATGGGGAGAAAGATGGGGAGGGGGAGAGTGTGTAGGAGAGAGAGATGGGGGAGGGAGAGAGATGGGGAGAGTGTGAGAGAGATGAGGGGAGAGAGATATTAAATTAAATATAAATTAAATAAATATTATATTACTGTGTATTAAAGCGTGTGTTTGTGTAGTGTAGATCCCCAACGGGGAGTGTGTGTGTGTGTGTGTGTGTGTGTGTGTGTGTGGGCGCATGCAGCATGTCGGTGTCGAGCAGTGACGCGTGTCTCAGCATTGTGCACAGTCTGATGTGCCACCGGCAGGGTGGTGAGAGCGAGAGCTTCAGTAAGAGAGCCATCGAGAGTCTGGTGAAGAAACTGAAGGAGAAGAAAGATGAACTCGACTCTCTGATCACCGCCGTCACCACCAACGGAGCTCATCCCAGCAAGTGTGTTACTATACAGCGCACCCTCGACGGGAGACTACAGGTACACACACACACACACACACATCCCCTGTATTCTTTTGTTTACTGGGGTATTTATCGGCTGTCTATCAAACAGTGAGAGACTTTTCATTCTCCAAAAGAAATGTCAAGCTCAGCTCTATTGAAGACATTTGGGTTTGAGATCAAATGATGAAAGATGAAACCAGGATCTATTGTCTAATTCATTTCCTCATGTCTTAAACTGACACCACACTGCTGGTTTCTTCTTCTGTGAAGCTTCTCCAGGTGTTTCCTGCAGCTTCTTTCAGAAGTTGTTTGTTTCAGGGGTTTTCTCCCTTCTGTCTTCTCTTCAGGAGGTGAAATGCTGATCAGTTGGGTGAAGGTCTGGTGATGGACTTGTCCAGTCTAAAACCTTCCACTTTTCTCCCTGATGAAGTCCTGTGTTGAGGTGGAAGTGTGTTTTGGATCGTTGTCTTGCTGCATAATGAAGTTCCTCCTGAATAATTTGGATGCATTTCTCTGTAAAATGTTCCTGTAGACTTCTGAATTCATCCTGCTGCTACCCTCATGAGTTCCATCATCAATAAAGATTAGTGAGAATGTTCCAGAAGCACCCATGCGAGCCCAAGCTATGACACTACCTCCACCATGTTTCACAGATGAGCTTGTATGTTCTGGATCATGAGCAGATCCTTTCTTTCTCCACACTGTGGCCTTTCTGTCACTTTGGTAGAGGGTCATCTCGGTTCCAGAACTCTCGTGACTCATGTCTGTCTGGTTCTTACTGCTGATGAGTGGTTTACATCTTGTGGTATGGCCTCTGTATTTCTGCTCTCGAAGTCTTCTTCAAACAGTGGACTGTGATACCTTCACCTCTGTCCTGTGGAGGTTGTTGTTGGTCACTGACTGTTTTGGGGTTTTTCTTCACAGCTCTCACAATGTGTGTAATCAGCTGTTGGTGTTTTCCTTGGTCAGTGTCTGTTCCTCAGTACAACAGTGGTTTCTTTCTTTCTCAGGACATTCCAAATGGTTGTATTGGTTATACCCAATGCGTCTGCAATGCCACTGATGGGTTTCCCCTCTTTTCTCAGCTTCAGAATGGCTCGCTTCTCTCTCATAGACAGCTCTCTGATCTTCACGTTGGTTTGTCCTTTTAACAACAAATGCAGTCTTCACAGGTGAAACCAAGAGCAGATGTTTAGAGCTATTTATTGTATAAACTATCAACCTAACAGGACACACCTGGGTCACAAGGAACACCTGTTAGTCACATGTTCCAATGTTGTTTAACACAGCTAATATTCTGATGCATCATCTCATATTCATCTTCTGATCTCAAACCTTCAGGGTTGTTCAGCTAAAACAAAAGACCTGGCCTTGTCATTCCAATGAGTCTTCAGAGGAGACTGTATGTTTATTAGGGCACAGCTTTACACAACTGTTTGTCCAATTTTATATATATTATTAGTTTCTCTTATATAATAGTGTTTATGCATTATTTTATGGATGCACGATAAAGCACTGAATTAAACTCGGTCCTACATTAAAAATAAAAACCCACTTTCACTGCACCGTGTGGTTTCTGTTCCTCACTTCCTTTAGATATTATTTTACTTGTGTTTACTTTTGATCATAATGTTTTAATTAGACATTTCAGATCTTACTCGCACTCCCTCTGTGTATTACCGCGTCTACACCATGCGTGAGGAGCAACACGGCCTCGTTATTAACACGTCACTTCCCTTAATAAACTACAGAATTTACACTGCACGCACACAAATACAACATACAACCACAATAAACTTAAATGAATCTAAACCTTTTGAGCAGCTTGCACCAGTTTCCCCTGCCCCTTACACACAGTGGATTTATTGGATTTATATGGAGCTCATGTTTGTGCTCGTGCTTCACTGTCCTGCTTCCGCTCTACACTAACTCCGCTTTGTAAAGTTTACAGGTTACAGTCGTCTTCACTGCGTTTAATACATAACGCTCCTCTGCCTTAGAGGACTTCTAGGTCGCTCACTTTTTTCCACTGTCACTTAGTCTGATGGTGAGCATTAAAGGTACAGATGACAAACAGTGAGCTGAAGAAATGAATTGTCTCTGGGTATCTGTTCACGCTAGCGGCGTCACATTACGTGTGTATGACGTCATCGACTGGAAATGGTTTATACCACTGGTTAATAAAAACCCGTTCGTGTTCCATCTGAGATGATATTACCCTTCTAACCCTCATACACTAGACGGTAGATTATACAGTACATAGTGTAAGTGGGATACACTCCGATGTGTGTTTTCAGAACAGAAGTTATGCAGTGAGTAAACATCCTGTGCCACGTGCTGAACTAATCCATAATGAGCTTCATACACAACGGTTTTCATAATCAATTATGATAAATTTTTATTGATTAGTTGTTGCAGCTCTAGTGTGTGTGTGTGTGTGTGTGTGTGTGTGTGTGTGTGTGTGTGTGTGTGTGTGTGTGTGTGTGTGTGTGTGTGTGTGTTAGGTTGCCGGCGATGCGTGATATGGCTGCGCGGTTGGCGGCTCAGTTAAAACGAAAGCTGAAACACGTGAAATACTGCCAGTACGCCTTTGACCTGAAGTGTGACAGTGTGTGTGTGAACCCCTACCACTACGAGAGGGTGGCATCACCTGGTATCGGTAAGACACGTGCACACACAGAGCAGGAGTGTGTGATGTACCTCCAGCAGTGATGGTGATTAGGAAATCATTAACATACATCAAATCGCTTTTAATCGTATTGACCTTTCACCATAATGCACAGACAACAAACTGAGTACATATATAACTCTCTCTGTCTGTCTGTTTGTCTGTCTGTCTGTTTCAGATCTGTCTGGACTGAATCTGGGTGGAACAGGTGAGGATGATATTTAATTTTTGTAATTATATTGCAACTCAGTAATTCAGTGAACTGACTGTGTGTGTATGTGTGTGTATGTGTAGGCCCCAGTGCAGGTCTCTTGGTAAAGGAGGAATTTGACCCTCAACCGTCTCATTCCAGCTCTGATGTATCACACAGTATTCAGACCATCCAGCATCAGCCCGCCCCCTCTCACCCAGCCCCACCCACTTCCACACGCCCCCCACTCTCTGAGACTTTTAGCAGCCCTGCACTTATGCCACCGCCCGAGGCAGGAAGCTCCACCCCCAGTCCTGCTTTCTCCAGCATGGCTCCTACCCCAGCCTGTAAGACCTGGTCCTGTATGTTTAAATCCACACCCTGTTCACTACGTGGTGCTCTGTAGCCCTGTCAGAAAGTGTGCACCTTCCTTACTGACGAATTACACTGCAGTTGATTAGCCAGATTAACCTCAATGCTCTGTAGTGTTTAGGTTACTCATACAAACACTTAGATTGAAGCAGATTCAATTAGATTACTAGTAGGGATTAGGAAGTCATGAAGTACAATGTACTGATGGAGCGATTAATCCAACCAGATCATTCTTTTTCACCTATAGCAAGTGGTAACTCCTGGCCGAGAGGGAGTGGCTTTCCAACAAACCTGACCAATCCGAACGGGGCTTTGCAGCACCACCCACCTCAGTACTGTGAGTTACAATACAGTACACACTAATAGCAGCAACTAAGCTCACAATGCCTCCGTACCGTCACCTCAGTGCTGCTCTGTTATTACCATTACAGTCCTTATGTAGTGATGTTTATTTTCTACCTTTCTCCTGAATGTTTGTGTACCTCTCTCCTTCTGCTCTTTCTTGCGCTCGCTCTCTCTCTCTATCTCTCTCTCTCTCTCTCTCAGGGCCTGTCCATAATGAACTGATCTTCCAGCCCCCGATATCTGCACATCCAGGTCTCACACACACACACACACGTGTTGTAATGTAAACCGGAATTGTAGTAGTTGATGTTACTAGGTGATCAGGTCTCCAGAACTCAGACAGAATGCTATTTCTCTCTCTCTCAGCTCCAGATTACTGGTGTTCTATAGCATACTTTGAGATGGATGTTCAGGTGGGTGAGACTTTTAAGGTGCCATCTTCATGTCCGGTGGTGACAGTGGATGGTTATGTGGATCCATCAGGAGGAGATCGGTTCTGCCTGGGCCAGCTCAGCAACGTTCACCGCACAGAGGCCATAGAGAGAGCCAGGTATGCTAATCTATGCCAGACTACACTTTGTCAGAACTAATCACATTTGCATGTTGCTCATCATCACATTTATAAAGCATTTTCATAGTGTAATTATTTTAAAGGAGCATTATGAGTATTCATCTGAGTAATAATTGGTAGATCCCATTAATTTTTCAGGGTAAAACTCTTTAGAAACTCTTTGCTCTTGCTCTTTCTCTCCAGGTTGCACATTGGTAAAGGGGTACAGTTGGAGTGTAAGGGTGAGGGTGATGTTTGGGTACGATGCCTTAGTGACCACGCCGTGTTTGTCCAGAGTTATTATCTGGATCGGGAAGCTGGGCGTGCACCAGGTGACGCTGTCCACAAAATTTACCCCAGTGCTTACATCAAGGTAACTCTAACCTTTAACCACTTGCTAAGTGTTTACATCAAAGAACCCTGAACACCTCTAGAGAGATGAACACATCTCTCAAACCCAAAACACACTAGATCGAGTTCCGCAGTTTCCAAAAGCAAAGCACACAATCTTCAAAACGCACTTCCTGGTTTATACACACTGTATCCACACCAAAGTTTTCCAAAATACACTGCACATTCGCTCTTTCACACTCCCTATTCCCCAAATCCCCAATCACCGACATTCAAACCATGCTCGTGCTCCCCATCCCCACTCCCCATACCCGCGCACCCCACCCCCCAATCCCAACCGCACTATCCATCTGCAACTCCTGTTTTCTTTGTCTCATGTAAGTGTGTGTGTGTGTGTGTGTGTTTTGTGCTGGTTGGGTGTGCAGGTGTTTGATCTGAGGCAGTGCCACCGGCAGATGCAGCAGCAGGCAGCAACGGCTCAGGCAGCAGCAGCAGCTCAGGCTGCAGCAGTCGCAGGAAACATACCAGGACCAGGATCAGTGGGAGGGATAGCACCAGCTATCAGTGAGGACACACATACACGCACACACCCAGAGTAGTGTCTTATTGTGGCATACTCTACATTAGTGGTGATGTAACACCTGTGTGTGTGTGTGTGTGTGTTTGTCTGTTAGGTCTATCTGCGGCAGCAGGGATCGGGGTGGATGATCTGCGACGGTTGTGTATTCTGCGCATGAGTTTTGTGAAAGGTTGGGGTCCTGATTATCCTCGTCAGAGCATCAAAGAGACACCATGTTGGATTGAGATTCACCTACACAGAGCGCTGCAGCTGCTGGATGAGGTTCTGCACACCATGCCTATTGCTGATCCTCAACCACTTGACTGACCTGACTTCCGAGTGTTCCTCACCCCAAACACTCAACTCGCCAAACACCCAAGTCATCTGGCTGACCTCTGACCCCTCACTCAAATGACCTTCAGAACCCTGAATGAACTGACTTCTTTCGGCTCTCCTCAATGCTGGATGGAACGAGGCTCATGTCTGTCTCTCGGCCCTAGGTAACTCCGTATTTAAGATGGTGAGCACTGGAGCGGAGAGACTCCTCAGCACAGAGTGTGTAAATAAACACGAAGGTGTTAAAGTGTGTGTGATTAGAGGCAGGTGTTATTTTAGCTCAGTCAGGTGTGTATGAGGAGCAGTGATTAGCATGCCCTCGTTACTGTATGATTACACCTAATAACAGATTGAAACTATTAACCTTTGTGTTAGCACTCGTACACACACTCATCTCACACACAACATCACTGTGATGACAACGACAGCACAAGAACCACAGGAACCTCATCAGAACCACTGAGGAAGAGCACAGTTCTCCTGGAACACTACCAGAACTTGAAGGAAATCTCCACACACACACTTCAGGAGGTGTGCATCACACAAAAACTGTACTGATCCCAGACGAGGCTGTGGCAACGTCACATATCCAACTCGATGTAAATGTCGCAGGAAACACTATCACAGTAATAATCTGCATTTAGTCAGTCTGGTGCAGAAAAGAACCATGTTAGTCACGACTTTGTAATGGAGTCACAATAAACACCATCCAGTGTCCCCCTGTGTTCCAGGCCTGGTTTTTTCTCCTGGTTTGGTCATTTGCCAGTTCTCCCCTATCATACCACAGCTACCAACTGGGGAGGGTGAAGGTTAATATGTAAAGCCATTACATCTTTTCAACCCACTGCTTGTGCTACATCACATTCAGGGGAAAGTGTTGTCAGCCTTCTTCTGCATATATGATCTCACAAACACCTGCTAGTGTTTCTGAGAGAGAGAGAGCGTGTATGCCCCTCCTACCCAGACAGCATGGAAGACTGATTGTTGGGATTTGAACTAGTGGTCTGATGATAGGAAGAAAAACTTTGTTCTTTTGCCAGATAGTCAAGTCACTGTAGACCTCTGATACACAAACGACCCAGAATTCACTGATGCAGTCGGACAGTTTCCTGTTTCAGATGAAGTGGTTTGTGTGAGTAAACAAATGAGATTAAAGTGAGAGTGAACAGATGGTAAAATGTACTGTATTCTAAAACACTGCTCCTGTTTACAGTTACATCACAGATTTCTTGCCATTGAGAATCTCTGAGAACTTTGCTGTGAAGATCAGCGGTACACTGCGTTACTGTGACTCTCCCCATGGCAATAAGTGGTACTGGGTACAGAACAATACATACTGCTCAAAAAAATAAAGGGAACACTTAAACAACACAATGTAACTCCAAGTCAATCACACTCCTGTGAAATCAAACTGTCCACTTAGGAAGCAACACTAACTGACGATCAGTTTCACATGCTGTTGTGCAAATGGAATAGACAACAGGTGGAGATTATAGGCAATAAAGGAGTGGTTCTGCAGGTGGTGACCAGAGACCACTTCTCAGTTCCTCTGCTTCCTGGCTGATGTTTTGGTCACTTTTGAATGCTGGCGGTTCTTTCACTCTAGTAGCATGAGACGGAGTCTACAACCCACACAAGTGGCTCAGGTAGTGCAGCTTATCCAGGATGGCACATCAATGTGAGCTGTGGCAAGAAGGTTTGCTGTGTCTGTCAGCGTAGTGTCCAGAGCATGGAGGCGCTACCAGGAGACAGGCCAGTACATCAGGAGACGTGGAGGAGGCCGTAGGAGGGCAACATCCCAGCAGCAGGACCGCTGCAAGGAGGAGCAGGAGGAGCACTGCCAGAGCCCTGCAAAATGACCTCCAGCAGGCCACAAATGTGCATGTGTCTGCTCAAACGGTCAGAAACAGACTCCATGATGGAGGTATGAGGGCCCGACGTCCACAGGTGGGGGTTGTGCTTACAGCCCAACACCGTGCAGGACGTTTGGCATTTGCCAGAGAACACCAAGATTGGCAGATTCACCACTGGCCCCCTGTGCTCTTCACAGCTTGAAAGCAGGTTCACACTGAGCACACGTGACAGACGTGACCGAGTCTGGAGACGCCATGGAGAACGTTCTGCTGCCTGCAACATCCTCCAGCATGACCGGTTTGGCGGTGGCATTTCTTTGGGGGGCCGCACAGCCCTCCATGTGCTCACCAGAGGTAGCCTGACTCCCATTAGGTACCGAGATGAGATCCTCAGACCCCTTGTGAGACCATATGCTGGTGCGGTTGGCCCTGGGTTCCTCCTAATGCAAGACAATGCTAGACCTCATGTGGCTGGAGTGTGTCAGCAGTTCCTGCAAGAGGAAGGCATTGATGCTCTGGACTGGCCCAACCGTTCCCCAGACCTGAATCCAATTGAGCACACCTGGGACATCATGTCTCGCTCCATCCACCAACGCCACGTTGCACCACAGACTGTCCAGGAGTTGGCGGATGCTTTAGTCCAGGTCTGGGAGGAGATCCCTCAGGAGACCATCCGCCACCTCATCAGGAGCATGCCCAGGCGTTGTAGGGAGGTCCTACAGGCACATGGAGGCCACACACACTACTGAGCCTCATTTTGACTTGTTTTAAGGACAATACATCAAAGTTGGATCGGCCTGTAGTGTGGTTTTCCACTTTGATTTTGAGTGTGACTCCAGATACAGACCTCCAGGGGTTGATCAATTTGATTTCCATTGATCATTTTTGTGTGATTTTGTTGTCAGCACATTCAACTATGTAAAGAAATGAGTATTTAATGAGATTATTTCATTCATTCAGATCTAGGTTATTTTAGTGTTCCCTTTATTTTTTTGAGCAGTGTATTTTGGTGTGAAATGTTAAATCCGGATTTGTCTCAGACCCTGCCATTGCGAATAGAGAGAGAGAGAGAGAGAGAGAGAGAGAGAGAGATATATATATATTTTTTTTTAAATGTACTTTTCAGCCTTAAAAATAAATCTCACGGACACAAACTTTTTCGAAAATTTTATTGCAAAAACGAAGAGAACTTGCGCTTTCCCTTACTCTCAGCTCCAGCGCGCGAGCCTTCGGTGTAACTCCCACTGGACGGGTTTTGCAGAAGCTTGTGAAACATTATTATCTCTGACCTTTAGCGGTAATACTGTTTAGATCTTTTGGGCAAGTCGTTCTGGAGTGATTGAGATTAATCGCTTGAATATGTGAAGAACATCGAGAAGAAAACTAACTGAAGTCCATTCAGTGACTGGAGCAGGAACTTCCGTCTCCACACGGAGTAATAACACTAGGTACAGTGAAACATGACTGTGTGCTCTGTAGTGTGTTATTAACTCATCCCCTGGACAGGTCTGTGTGACGGAACAGAACCGGTACCGCACAGAACCGGTACCGCACAGAGCAGGAACATACACCTGGGAAGAACGCACCGTTTATTTAAACTAGTTAAACTATTTAAACTACACTTAGTGTGAATAACAGTGAAAACATCAGTTTAACACGAACACTGCTCAGATCCCGGGTCAGTCCGCGGGTGCTTTTAATCTGAGTCAGTGTTTATAAATCCGACCTGCGGAGTCTGAGTGTTTATATCGTGAATAAAGGGGGAGAGATGCGCGCGCAGATTAAAAGGTCATCACTAACGCCGCGTGCAGTATTACCAATCTCCATAGTGACCACCTGTACGCGGTCTGAAACACGCACGCGCGCGCTCTCTCTTTCTCTTTCTCTCTCTCTCTTCCTTACTCTCTCTCTTCCTTTCTCTCTCTCTCCTTTCTCTCTCTCTTCCTTCTCTCTCTCTTTCTCTCTCTCTTCCTTTCTCTCTTCCTCTCTCTCTCTCTCTCTCTCTTCTCTCTCTCTCTCTCTCCTCTCTCTCTTTCTCTCTCTTCCTTTCTCCTCTCTCTCTCTCTCTCTCTCCTTCTCTCTCTCTCTCTTCTTTCTCTCCTTTCTCCTTTCCTCTCTCTCTCTCTCTCTCTCTCTCTCTCTTCCTTTCTCTCTCTCTCTTCCTTCTCTCTCTCTTTCCTTTCCTCCCTCTCTTCCTCTCTCTCTCTCTCTCTCTCTCTCTTCCTCTCTCCTCTCTCTCTCTCTCTCTTCCCTTCTCTCCCTTTCTTTCTCTACTCTCTTCCTTTCTCTCTCTCTCTCTCTCTTCCTTTCTCTCTCTCTCTCCCTTTCTCTGGATTTGAAGTTCTACAGAAGTCTGGGGGATGTGGAGATGTTTGAGGCGGTGTGGTGGTGTGAGGAGGCTCTGTGTTCTGTGGTGGAGGGAGAACTTTGTTTTACACCTGCTTTAGGCTGAAGATGTTCTTAACAACTAGCCTTTTGTTGCGCTGATCTCTTTTATTTACCTCATTTATTACACAATGTATTTATGGTTTTCTTTTTAATGCTCTTAATTTTTTTTTTATTTATATATTGACTCGCATTTAAGTTGTATGTGTATAATGTGACCTTTTTTAAATAAAGGATTGTAAAAAGTCCAAAAAAGTCTCTCTTTCTCTCTCTCTCCTTTTCTCTCACTCTCTCTCTCTCCCCCTTTCTCTCCCTCTCTCTCTGTTCCCGCTTCTGTATCTCTCTCTCTCTCTCTCTCTCTCTCTCTCTCTCTCTCTCTCTCTCTCTCAAACACAAAGCGTATCCAGGCAATGCTGAGACGCACGCGGAGTTCACTTCAGATCTGTCACTGCAGCGGAAGTTAGTTTAATTTATTACTGACACTGATTTAAACCCGTCATTAAAGATGTACAGTCGCGCGCGCAGGGTTACGGATCTGTGCGCAGAGAGTGCGAGCACCGCCAACGTGGGTCCAGGTTCCTACAATATCCAGAGGTCTGCTCCAGAGAGAACCGGTGAGAACCCATTACACTGTTCACGGTCACATCACTGATCACTGATCACTTTCGGTCAGGTACTGTGGTGCGAGGCCGCTTAGTGCTTTATAGTTCAATGGTAGTATTTTTTTTTTCGCTTTAGCTTTCTGGTTAGAGGTCATGAATTACAAGTTATGACTGTAGTCAAGTGCAGCATAGTAACACCAGACTTCTTGCTTTTGCTGAAGAGCAGTGGTGTCAAACTCATTTTAGTTCAGGGGCCACATACAGCCTAATTAGATGTCAAGTGGGCCGGGCCAGTAAAATCATAGTATAATCACCTATAAATAACAAGTCGTCCATGTTTTTACCTTTTGTTTTCATGCAAAGACATTTATATTTAATGAAATATCCTTTTATAAAATATATCATGAGCAACCTCAGATTTCTTAAGACAAACGTGCAATTTGCTTCTGATTATCATTCACATATATGTGCATTACAACTGCTCACAGTGTTTGTACGAATGCAAAAAAAAAATTCACAGGTATTTGGAACTGAAAAATATAGTATTTCACTTTAAAATTGATGGCATTGCATGAACAATAGGATTCCACCAAACCAAACTCTTTTGTACTGAAGCTGTTGACTAACATTAAATTAAATACATTTTTAAAACTATTACCCATTCATCTCTGTGAATAAATAGGAAGTGGTCTATTTTTCATGGAAAACTCTACACTCTGTATCCACTTTTCTGTTTTTTGGCAGACATTTTGGCTAACGAGGGTGTGGGGACGAGTAGAAAATAGAGTAGACTACACCGTGATAACAAACAACAGACGTCGCATTGCTGCCATCTGCTGTTCAGTCCCAGAGTTGTGCCGCGTCTTTTACCCCCTAGCGGATAATTTAGGAATAGCATTTTATTAAAAATGAGGAGTTCGTGTCTTTCATGCATTTTTTTTTTCACTTTCAAAATTCGTCCTCGGGCCGGATTGAACCCTCTAGCGGGCCGGTTTTGGCCCGCGGGCCGTACGTTTGACACCCATGCTCTAGAGACTCCTTATATTGATGGAATTCTCTAATTAACCAATCAGACTGCAGTTTAAATGTACAAACATTATGTGATCCACTTTTTATATGAACATGCAAAATATTCTCCTATAAAGGTGTTTTATTTAAAAAATAAAGACTTCCTTCTAACAGTGTCACTGAGAAATGTGCAAAAGAGAAAAAGATCTAAAGGAAATTTTGATCAGTGAGAAGGCCCTGAGCCATGTGCTCATGTTTAATATCAGCATGCTCATTGCAAATCAGACTTCACACACCTGAAACTCACAGCGTTAACACTATTAACTTTCTGATGGTGCTTTAACTGTGAGATTAACCACTAAGTGTGTTAAAGTGACGTGAAGCTGTAGTAGAGGAAGTGGACTTTATAAATCTGTCACTGAAGCATGATGTCACCACTCTGTAAATATCTACAGATTAATGGAACCTCTAACCACAAAACTCACAGATTAATAATTTAATATCCAACCATTAAACCTACATTTCTCCCTGTCTGTCTTTCTCTCCATCTGTCTGTCTCTCTTTCTTTCTATCTCTCTGTATCTGTCTTTGTAGGGTCTTTTGCTCCTTTCCTATCTCTGTCGTCCAGGCACTCTGTGTTTGACAAGTTGGACAGTGAGCAGTGTTCTCCTGGACCAGCTCACTATGATGGAGTCCTTACTTGGGTACTGCACCACATGTAGCAGCACTTATACTGTAGCAGGATCCTGCACTGTAACCCCGCCCTCTTCATTAACTCTGTTAGCTTGGGGCGTTGCTAGACGCGTTTTAATGTGGCAGGAGCCCCAATAGTGATCAAACTCTAGAAACACCCCTGATCTCTTGTGTGTCATTGGTTCTGCAGGCTTCTGTTCCTGGTGGACATTCTCTGCAGAACCGCTCCAGGCGTTTTGAGGAGGCGGATTCAAATATTCCAGGACCAGGAACCTATGACGTCATCCAGCAATGGGGGAAGAAGCCCCGCCCACTGACTACCCCAGACAGGGGCATTAAGGTGAAGCTTGCTGTGTGTTAGAGTGGTTGCGTGGTTCCATACCCACACTAATTTTTACTCTGTGTGTCTGTGTGTGTGTGTGTGTGTGTGTATGAGAAAGCAGTGTGTGAGGTTGTTCCATTCCGCTCCCTCCATCCCATCTCCCAGTCAGGCGTTTGGTTACGAGGAGAATGAGCAGGGGGAATTGTGCAAGCAGAAACCACCCAGAACTGACCAGAGTCTTGGCCCTGCCTACTACAGCCCCACCCAGGTGTGTGTGTGTGTGTGTGAGCAAGTGACTGAGTGAGAGAGAGTGTGTGTGAGCATGTAGCATGAGATTGTTCTCCCTGTGTGTTTCAGGGAGAACCGATGTATAAAGGAATCCACTTTGGCAAAATGACAGGGAAAAGGACAGAGATGAAGGTGGTGGAAGGACCTGGACCAGGACACTACCATCCAGAGGAGTGAGACACACACACACACACACACACACACACACACACACACACACACACACACACACACTATCCTCTCTTCTCCTCACTGCCTTTGAATATATTTCCCTTTTCTATTACAATATTTTCTAATTTAAACATGAATTTGCACAAGCTTTTAGTGGGTGTGTATTAGTGTGTGTGTGTGTGTGTGTGTTTGTGTGTGTAGAGATCACTCTGTGCTCTATGAGAATGTGAATTTGAAGCATGAGCTGAAAAGTCAAATTGAGTTGCAGATTCCTCGGTATAATGAACTCCTTATACTGCAGGCAAAGAAGAAGGTACACACACACACACACACACACACACACACACACACACACACAGAGTTGCCAGTTTAATAGACATGGCGTTTTTAGTTCTCAGCTGTAGTTCACTTGAGACGTAAGCCCTATTCATACAGGATTAGTTTTCCATGTGGCGGTGTGTAATATTATTTATCCCCAGAGTATCTCAGGGATTTTAGTTTGTTTGTGACTGTGTTTTTATGGATTGCATGTTACAGCATTTTCACCCCTTCTATAAAATGAGCAGTAGAAATAACTCCAGGTGAATTAAATCCTATCTGAACTAACATGTTACGAAAGATTTGGTTATTTGAAATAGTTATTGAGTTCCTCTCACATTTCAAGGTTGATGCAAAAGCAATCACAGATTTTTAAACAGTTTATTTAAACAACAAAACTAAGACAACTTGGCATAATACTGTGGCAAAATCTAAACATAAACTAACAAGATCAAAACACGTTCACATGGAACACGTGGTCTAAGACAAACGTAAGACAGCAAAGCAGTGCAAACAATGACTATATATAAGTGTGCTTGTTAACAGAAACGTGATTCAGGTGCACGTGGTCATGTGACATGCTGTAGCACTGTGCAGTTTCTGATGGGAACTGAAGTCCAGCGTTACCTCCTAGATATACGACAGACAACCAGATGGAGGGAGTGCATTTTTGGACGCTCCGGGAGAAGCCCCCTGGGGTGGGGGGGGGCACTGCTCTGTGCTACAACATGTCACATGACCACCTGCACCTGAATCACGTTTCTATTAACAAGCACACTTGCGATTGCTTCCAAACCATCATTGAAACGTGACAGTTCCTTGCACAGGAACAGTCTGAGACATGTTATGGTCATGTGACCTTCTACTGATCATGTGTGGACACACCCCTACATCAAGCACTTATAATAAAGATCAAATCAATTAACAAGGTGTTTTAAAATGAGTGTGTGTATTACACACTACGTTCTGAACAGATACGTCTGGAAAACTAATCCCATCTGAATAGTCTGAGTCTGAGACGTGGTTCTGAGTAAACACACACACAAACACACACACAGATGAATTCAGATTTGTTGTGGTCTGTCCTGTTTTGTCCCTGATTCACAAGCTGCAATCATCCATAAGTTAGATTTTTTTAGCTTTTTGAGGATAATGTCCAGCTGCCAGTGTCGTGTGAGTACATGTGTGCATGTGTGTGTGTGTGTGTGTGTGTGTGTGTGTGTGTAGGGTGTTCCTGGTCCTGGTCAGTATGATGTTAAAGGACAATTTGAGAAGTCAAATGGAGTCTCTGTGCCCAGACCAGCATTTATGTCACACACACCGGTATGTTAACTCCATCTGTTTCTGTTTTCAGATTTAAAGTGTGTGTGTGGTATTTACTGGAGTTGTTGTTTATATTAACCCTGCCACTATGTCCTGGAAACACTGGACTGCTGGAAAAAGAAGTCATTTTCATTTCCAATTTCATACAGCAACTTTATTCAACTCCTGAACCAGATGTGCTCTGGAATTTACTGGAAAACTTCTATCATCTATCTCAGCGGTCCCCAACCTTTTTTGTGCCACGGACCGGTTTAACATCAGACAATATTTTCACGGACCGGCCTTTAAGGTGTGGCGGATAAATACAACAAAATAAAATGATAGGACCAGTATAAAAACTGGGGTATTTAAAAAATATAATAATAAACGTGAATCCAATGTGAAATCGCAACTTTATTAGCAGCATCCTCGTAACATCCTCTCTCCCCCCTAACGCTCTCTGGTCTCTATGGTAAGGTTTCAATGTATCACATGACCGAGACAAGCGTCTTGACATGCGTCAAGAGTGAGTCGTAGAAGGATGTAACGGAGAGAATCCGCTCATTTTTCAGATCCAGATAATAAATAAAACGGAAATAATGTAAGTTATTTATTCTTTCTGTATGGCCCGGTACCAAATGACCCACGGACCGGGGGTTGGGGACCGCTGGTCTGCCTAATGTGACTTGTTATGAAACGGGCCTTGGAAGCGGAAGCAATTGCAGATTCAAATCTTTATTCACAAACAGAAATCAACAAACAGGAATCGCGGTCTAGACTGGAAGAGATAATTGAGGTTTAAACATGAAACTAGATTCGAGGCATGGAACAAGAACAGGACATGAAAACACGTCCACTTAGCATCAAGGTAGCTAATACAGACATGTCATACTAAACCCTTTCTACATCTATACCCTCATTTACTCAGCTAATACTGCAGCAAGTGCACAGCAACATGAGGGGTTTAAATAACTAACGCAATCAAACTTGAACTCAGGCAGCTGGACCCAATAAAGACACACTCTCGCACATACACAAATAACTAAACAGGGAGCAGACAGAACAGAAACCAAATCAAAGGTACGTGTCCATAGGAAACAGTCCTTATTACGTAATCACGTGCCCGCACGCGCCCTCTGTGCACGTCGCAGCCACAGCGCCATCTGCAGGGGAGATTGTGACAATGACTGAGTATACAAGCTAACTATGCTTTTAAGAAATTCCCAAATCAAGAAACAGACTTGATTAGGCTACATTTGATAATAATAATCTAATAATATTTAATTGAAATATAATATTTTACTTATGCTTTATCAAGAGTTCGCTGAATGTTTTCAAAATCTCTTCTAAAACAATGCTGTTGTGAGTAAAAATGGGATCATTTAAGGAGAATTTTATGTTACTACCCTAATTCCGAAAGAGTTGGGACAGTATAAAAAATGTAAAAAAAAACAAACAAAAAGTCGTTTGAAAATTCGGTTCACGCTGTACTATATTATTAACACATTACTTGATGTTTTACTTTGTGGATTTCATTTCTTTTTGAAAATATACACTCATTTCTAATTTGGTGACTGCAGCACACTCCAAAACGTTGGGACAGTCGACTGTTTACCGCTGTGTAACATAAACTTTTCTTTTAATAACACTTATTAAGTGTTTGGACGCTGAGTGAAGACACCATTTGGTTAAATTTAATGAGCGGAATTTTCCCCCCTTCATTCATTATAGATTTCTTCAGTTGCGTAACTGTACGAGGTCTTCGTTGCTTTATTTTGCACTTAATAATGAGACAGGTCAGGACTGCAGCAGGTCATGCTAGCATCCACACTCTCTGCTTACGCAACCATGAGCTTGTAATCCGGGCAGAATGTGGTTTGGCTTTGTCCTGCTCTGGATGGCAGCATATGTTGCTCCAAAATGTCTACATATCTTTCTGCATTAATGATGCCCTCACAGATGTGCAATTTATCCATGCCATGGGCACTGACACACCCCCATGCCATGGGCACTGACACACCCCCATGCGATGGGCACTGACCCACCACCATACCATGTGCAGTGACACACTGCCATATCATAACAGGCACTGGCTTTTGGACCTGACTCTGATAACAGCTCAGACAGTCCTTTTCCTCTTTGGCCCGGAGAACACAACGGCTGTTTTGTCTAAAAACTATTTGAAATGTCGACTCGTCGGACCACACAACACAATTCCACTGTGTTACTGTCCATGTCAGATGAGACCGAGCCCAGAGAAGTGGGCGGAGCTTCTGGACAGGGTTGATGTATGACTTCTGCTTTGCATAGTAAAGCCTTAACTTGCATCTGTGGATGCAGCGACGAATTGTGTTGACTTACAGTTTACTGCAGTATTCCCGAACCCATATCAGGATCTCCATTACAGACTAATGATGTTTTTTTTAATTATATTGGAATCTTTTAATTATATTGTGCGCTGTAGAAGGTGAAATGCCCAAAATCCTACTGATTTGTCTTTGGGGAATGTTGTTCTAAAAGTGTCTGAATATTCTCTGACACATTTGTATTCAGATCAGCAAGACTCGAACCGTCCTTGCTCTTGAAGGACTCTATATTCACTATGATTAGACGATTGCCCCACCTGTTTTATATCACCTTTTTTGGAATGTGTTGCATGCATCAATTTCAAAATAAATGTTTACCTTCAAAAACTATGCAGTTGATTAGATAAAACATCAAATACTTCATCTTTATACGTGTTTTTGCTTAAATTCAAGTCAAAGTACATTTATGCATCACTCCTGTTTGTTTTTATTAGCATTTTACATATTGTCCCAACTTTTTTGGAATCGGGGTTGTATATTCCTATTATTTTAAATTATTATATTTGCTGAACCAACCTCATGTCTGTGTGTCTGTCTGTGTAGAGGTTCTTCTCAGTGAAGGATATGGTGCCCCCTGTGGGTTCCTATAATGATCCTCGCTGTGCTCTGGAGAGTCTGAAGAAACTCAATGGAGTGAAGAAAAGTCCTTTTAACCTTACTGCAGCTCGATTCAATCCTGAAAACAGAAAAAACACTACACCAGGTGTGTGTGTGGGTGGGTGTGTGCAGGTTTGATCACTGTATGTGCTGGAGTGATGAATGTCAGAGGCATTCATCAGTACATTTATAAATAAAGAGTGTGTGTGTGTGTGTGTCTGTGTGTCTGTGTGTGTGTGTACACTAGGCCCAGGAGCATATAACATGTTTGATTATGGTCTGGCCAGTGAGAGTCTGAAGAAAGCACATTTGGAGGGTAAGAAGACGGGTGGCTTTGGCTCAACAGCCAAGAGAACTACCATCTTCATCAGTAGCACAGCATCAACAACAGAACCAGGACCAACACACTATACGGTACACACTACACGTTATGCTATACACACTATTCAGTACACACTATACACCATGATATAGACACTATATGGTACACACTATACACTATAATATACACACTATAGGGTACAGAGTACAAAGTATTTTTTTCATTCATTTTCTAGCTTCATAAGGAAAGCAGTTTTTTAAACGATAAAAGATCCTGGTTTAAACTTCAACATATTATCAATGTGTACATTTAAAAACTAGTTTTTCATCTAACTATGTACCTCAGTATTTATAAGAGCTAACTCTTTCAGTGTTGTTCCATCTAAAGTTGAAATGACCACATCCATTAGCTTAGCATGAGTACGACTAAAAATCATATATTTTGTCTTTTTTTTAATTTAAAATCAATTTCAACATTGCCACAGATTATTGTATAACATTGACTGTATTCTGTAAGTTCAGTAAACGCGATTTAAAGATGATGCTGAAGTATGAATGATCGTGTTGTCAGCATACAGATGTATATTAGCGGAATCCACTCCGAAGCCTAAATCACTTCTAAAAATAGAAAACAAAAGGGAAGCTAAGATGGATCCTTGAGGAACTCCTTTTGTTTACTTCATGGAAAGGTGAACTATAATGTTCTAAACATTGAGGGCGCTCAAAAAATTGTTTTCAAATCATTTTAGAGCAGCTTCACTAAAACCTATAGACTGCGGCTGTGGCGCAGGTGGTAGAGTGGGTTGTCCACTAATCATAGGGTAGGTGGTTCGGCCCGGATGACTCCACATGCCAAAATGTCCTTGGGCAAGACACTGAACCCCAAGTTGCTCCCGATGGCAAGTTAGAACCTTGCATGGCAGCTCTGCTACCATTGGTGTGTGTGTGTGTGGGTGTCTGAATGGGTGAATGAGACACAGTGTAAAGCGCTTTGGATAAAAGCGCTATATAAGTGCGCCATTTACCATTTGCATAAGTTTCTGTAACAAAAGATTATGATTTGCAGAATCAAAACCTTTCGAAAGGTCAATAAATAACGCTGCACGAAACGTTTTGCTATCTAAAAAGTTTATGATGTCATTTGTGACTAACATGGCTGCATTTATGGTACCATGACCTGCTCTAAAACCCGATTGGTGATCATTAAGGATGTTATCAGTCAGAAATTCTTGGTATGGTTTTAGAAGTTAATCTTGGATTAAAGATGGAAGCAATTGGCCCTGCCACAATACTAGCAGCCATTAAAAAATAGAGCTCAATTTTATCAACTCCTGCTCATTTTTAATGTCTACTTTCACTAGAGCATTGTAAACCTGGGAAGCTGAAATACTGTAATAAGGGACTATTATGATCTGTTGTATCAAGTGCTGCATGAAGGTCAAGCAACACAAGTAAGGAGACACAAACCTGAAGGGTGGTGCTAGGTCATTTACTGCTTTAACTAGTGCTATCTCAGTACACTTCTGGCTCTTCTGGCATGTTTTAGGCCAAATGCCCTCCCTGACACAACCCTCCCTATTTTCCGGGCTTGGGACTGGCGCTGAGAGTGCACTGGCTTGTGCAGTCCTCCAGTCCTCCAGTTTCCCTGACTGGAAATCGAACCTGTGTTGCTGCAGTGAGTGCGCCATTGGTCAATCAGGGAACTGTGAATAACTATATAATTATACATTAAGAATTATATTATTTTGTGTGGGTGGGGCCCTATAGACTAAGTCATAATATTTTGTTCTTTATTATGTAAATAATTGTATTGTTCCAGTTTAGGCTTCGCACTACATATTTAAAGGAACCAAGCATTACACTGCACAATGTAGGTGACCTGGTATGCATAATATTTCACCGAATAATTCGCTTCAAGAGGCAGCACTCTCTGTACCTATAACTGCCCATACATCCCCGCAAAATCAACTGTATGGTCAAGTGATCACGCAATTGTGTACTGGTCTGGAGAACCCTACTCTTATACGAGTTAGGGTGCGTTATTCAGACAAATCAGGGTGAAAAAACCTCACAGATTCCTCATGAACCTGTAGGTAACTCACATTTATTTTTTATTTATTGTTTAAGAAGTGGAGCCTTGTGTATTTCTTTCTGGGCTCCTCTGAGAGGACCCTTAGAGCATCTATTGGAGCTGTCCTTTTGTTATTTATTTTTATATTTGATTTCTCCTCAGAGGGTTGCAGGGTACATATAGAATAACATCAATAACAGAGGATTTGTCCTCAAAAGTCCTACAGAAATCTAAAGTGATAGAAACCAGCATTACACCTTCAAAGTGAGTGTTTTTCTTGTGAAGTTATTGTGTAACGTATTTGTTCAGTTTTTCAGGGAGACGTTTGGCCCATTGACTCGGGGTAGTTAATAAGAGTGACCTTTTATGTGGAGACTTTGAGAGCTTTGGGGCCCCTGACTCCTTGGGCCTCTGAGACTGTGCCCAATAGGCCTGTTCTGTAATTTAGCCTTGACCGAACCCAGTCATGTCGAGTGCTGTGTATATACTGAATCATTGTTGCACTGTGTATTGTGTTCCTTTGCTGTTTGAAGGTGGAGAAAAAAAGTGAGGAGTTTTACAAACAACAGCCTACAGCAGTCTTCAAATCAGCCACAGAGCGACTCCCTGCACCTCTGGTTGCTAAGGTAAACATGATCTGGTGTAATGTCATGATGCTTCAGTATAGCAATTTTATAGTAAATCAGTAAATAATTTCATTTTTTTTCCTTTATTATTATGATTTTGTTCAGGACACACCTTCTCCGAGCTCATACAACCTGCAGGAAGCGTATGAAAAAATGTTTGGACTGGGACGACATGGTGAACCTCGCACAAAAGCAGCACGAAAACGCCAGAGCTGCTTTTTAAGCACCGCCCCCCGAAGCTCCTCCTTCCAGTATGATCCACACATCCCAGGTAAGGGGTCAGAAGTCCAATGTCACATGGCTCAGTCACCTGAAGCATAATAGCTACATTTACACATTTAGCAGATGCTTTTATTTTTTTTAAGTAGCGCTGCTGTACAAGGTTTTTAATTGAGTTCTAATTGAGCAGAGTGTGCAGAGTCGAGGTGTAAGAAGCAGTGTAAGTGGAGAATGTTTTTATTTCTTAATTATTTTTTATGGGGGGTGGGGGTTAAGTTAGGGGTTAGTTAAGTATTCATGGATGGGATGGGTTTTCAGCCATTTTTTGAAGATAGTGACCGATTCTGCGGTCCGGATTGAGGTTGGAAGTTCATTCCACCATTGAGGAATAGGACCACGGTTAGCTTAACCACCGTGATCTAGCACAGGTGGTTTGTGTTAGATCTAATCATGTTGGCTATTTAAGCGCCGGGTTTTCAGAGCACGGGGCTCGTTATTATTTCTACGTTTAGCGGTTAGTAGGAGGAGGGTTACATTGGAAGTCTGCTAAATACCCATCTATCTCTCAGTGGATAAAGGACGTGATGTTTTTTCTGAAACTCAAGAAAATACGATATACAATGAATGGTTGTACAGATAAGTTTTTTCATAAATGGCATCCCTTTATTGCATACTTTATGGAGTTACAGACACTACCCACTTAAAGGTTGGTGCCTGTTGTTGAATTTTATAATATCTCTATAACCAGCGACAGTTAATGGGTAGCCATGATGAGCCGGAGGGGTGGGTTGTGGGTTCAATTTTGTTTTTCTTTGTATAAAAGAAAAAAAATCTGTGAATATTTACTGCTGTTGCTCATTTTGTATTTTTGGGAAATGGTGGGGACGACAGAACAGAAAAGGCGATTTAGATAGGCTTAGCAGTTCAACAGAAATGTTCATCAGAAATGTTTAATAAAAAAGAAACGTAGAAATGTTATGCAGAAATGATTAGCAGAACTGGTTTAGCAAAAATTGTTCAGTAGAAATGTAGAAATGTTCAGCAGAAATGTTCAATAAAAATGAAACATGAAAGTAGGAGGAGGGAAACCTGTTTATGTTTTCAGCGCTAGAGTTCATGCCAAGAAGGATATGCTCTACACTCCGTTTGCTTTGAGTTTGTGTTTTGCGTTGAATAAAGAGTTCTGATCTGCATCTGTGTCTGACTCCACTACGTCCTGTAACATTATGCATGTTGTCTGTCTGTCTAAAGGCCCAGGTCTCTACAGTCCAGACATTAAGTCTAGCCCACAGTGTGCTCTCATTGGCACTAATGAGGATCGATTTAAACAACCTAAACACACAACACCTGGACCAGGAGCATACATGGTACACACACACACACACACACAGCATGCCACACCCATGTTTGTGTGATATTGTGAGTCTTGGATTTTGTGTTTGAGGTTGGTGTGTATGTGGGATATCATAGTTGTGTGTGTATAAAATATTTTGTTACATGTAATTCTGTATGTGTGTGTGTGTGTGTGTGTAGCTGAGTCCTACTTTTTCAGACACACTACTTAAGCGTTCCTTCAATGTGACCCTCCAAAACCCTATGATGTTGCATGCTCTGGCTCCACCCCCTGAGCATGCCATGGAGGCAGCTCTTTCCTTCACCAGTGCTTAAATACAGACAGTTATGGTTAAAGGTCAGTTTTTTACCTCTGTAAGTGGATTAGCACTCCTGAAGTGTCCTGAAATCAGGAAATAATGTTGAGATGAGAATCTATTTTCTGATGTTTTATCATTTGTTCCTTTTGTTATTTTTTGCACATTAGATCACTTTATTTGTGTGTTCTCTAACTCACACCTCATCCTGTAAACAGTATGTAAATACTTATACTTGACACATAATTGGCTTTCACCTGTGAAATATTAACAGTAAATTTTTTTTAACACAAAACACCTTATTTAAACTGTCATTGAAGGAATGGAGAGAAAATGAAGGCTAAAGAGCATTCTATGGAAGTTAAAGATGGAGTTCCATAACACCTAGGTGTAAAATGATATCTAAGAGGATGAACATCCCAGTAAGCACTATTGGATCAGTAGTGAATAAGTAGATGCTGCATCACACCAAAAGCTCTGCATAATTGAGGACTGTATGGGACCTGTATGAGAAGAATTCAGGACATTTTCACTTAGGGGTGTACTCACTTTTGTTGCCAGCAGTTTAGACATTAATGGCCGTGTGTTGAGTTATTTTGAGAGGCCAGCAAATTTACACTTTTACACAAGCTGTACACTCACTACTTTATATTGTAGCAAAGTGTCATTTCTTCAGTGTCACGTGAAAAGTGTATAAAAGGAAAACAAAATTAAAAAGTACAAACAACCAAATATTATGAATATTGTAAAACCCACCAACAGGTGCAAAAATTCAAGTGGGGAGTGTCTGAAACTCCATATAATATGAAATAAAGGGTTGCCATTTATATAAATAAATATATATATATATATATATATATATATATATATATATATATATATATATATATATATATATATATATATATATATATATATATAAACTTAGTACAACCCCTCATCATATACTTTATTTTCTCAATTTGAAAAAAAAAACATCGTCTTTTAGCCACTGGGAGATGGATGGACATTTAGCTGACTTCCAATGCAACAGTAGCGAACGTCTTGCTATTAGGGATGTGTATCTTTTTGTACAAAGCGTAATGGAACTGCGGCATCAGTAATCCCAAATATAGCAATGAATGGGCAAGGTTTTGAATCTATTCTGAGAATAGTGGACATGATGGTAAAGAAATCAGTCCAAAAACCATAGAGATCAGGACAAAAGAAAAACATATGGCCAAGCTGACCAGGAGAGCCATGGCCTTTATCACACTTGTCCTCTACTTCTGGAGATATTACAGAAAGTCTCAATTTGGACAAATAGTCTATGTAAAACTTTGAACTGGATGAGTCCAAGACGAGCACAGGAAGTAGTAGCCTGTACCCTCTCTATAGCATGTTCCCAACACTCTTCACTTATCTGTACTCCTAACTCCATTTTCCACACATTCTTAATTTTAGTACTCGACTCACTACCTAACACCAGAACAAAATATCCTAGAAATCATTCCTCTCTGATGTGGATTGTTTGAAAACAAGCTTTCCCAAGTCTGTTCAGGAGGCACAGAGTGGAAATTAGGAAAACATCTAGAAACGAAACTTCAAATCTGAAAATAACAAAACATGTGTGTCACAGGTAGGTCATAAGTAGATGACAGATTGGCAAAGCTATCAAAGACACCATCGGCACACACATTTTTCAATTGCTTAATGCCCTTGTCATACCACACTGAAAATATAAAGTCCAAACATGATGGAGGAAATAAGTGGTTGTTGCATAAAGGACCCAAAGAGGATGCACCTACAAATTTAAAGCGTCTTCTAAATTGAAACCAAATCTTAAGTGTGTTAAGGACAACTTGATCATCAGTATATAGAGAGAGTTTTGTAGGTAGAGAGGAATAAAGTAAAGCAAGTATAGAGGATTTGCTACAAGAGGATAGTTCCAATTTACACCAAGAAGATCCAGGAGACTTAACCCAATAGCAGAGTTTATGGATGTGTGCAGCCCAGTAATAGAATTGAAAATTGGGTAATGCAAGTCCTCCACTAAGTCTACATATCTGCAATAAAGATTTACGGACCCTTGGTGGCTTCCCTCCCCAAATAAAAGAACAAATTATTTTATCCCATGAATCAAAGAAATGTTTTGAATATTGGATTTAACCTTTCAGATAAGGGGAGTGAGGTTAGCTGATACAAGATTAGATAGAGAACATGTGACATTGATACCTAGGTATTTAAACCCTGACTGACTAAATTGAAACTGTAGATCAGACTGTTGGATAGAAAATGCTGCAGTATTGACAGGAAAACAGTCGCTTTTGTCCAAATTTAACTTATAACTCGAGACAAAATTGAAGGTTTCCAGACCACCTAAGACAGCAGGCATAGAGGCAATAGGATCAGTTACATACAATAACAAATCATCAGCATATAGCGACAATTTGTACTCTACACCATATTGGACTATTCCTTTAAACAAGTGGGAAAATCCTAATACGATAGACAGATTCTCAATAGTGACACTAAAAAGCAGAGGGGATAAAGGACATTCTTGACACCGAGAGCAAAACACTCTGAATAAATATTGTTTGTCTGAACCCTGGCTTTAGGGGATGAGTAAAGGAGGCGAATCCAATAAATAAATTTATCCCCGAATCCGAACTTCCTCACAACTGCAAACAAATACTACCACTCAACCCTGTCAAATGCTTTTCAGCATCTAAAGAAATCACAATCTCAGGGAGCTCAGCTGAATGCTTTGAATAAATTATATTAAAGAGTATACGGTTATTGAAAAACAACTGATGTCCCTTTATAAATCTGTTCTGCTCTTCAGATATAATGTAAGGGAGTACGTTCTCTAATTGAGATGCCATTACTTTTGTCAACAACTTTACATCTGCATTAAGCGGAGACAGCGGTCTATTTGAACCACAGGAGGATGGAGCCTTATCCTCCTTAAGAAGGAGAGCTATACTGGCTTTTGTCAGGGTGGGAGGCAAAGACCCACACTAAGGATTTGTTGAACACAGATAAAAGCAATGGTGCTAATTTTCCAATAAACATTTAAAAAAATTAAATTGGAAACCCGTCCAGGCCAGGAGCTTTGTTAGATTGCATAGTTTAACTGAATTTAACATTTCTTCAAGAGAGAGTGGGGAGTCCAGTTGCATGCCAGTATTCGAATCAATAACAGGGTTACAAAGGTTTTGAAGGAATGCATTCACTTTAGTATTGTCTGCAGGAAATTCAGGTTTATAATGTGAAGAGTAAAACAAGTTAAAAGTAGTATTAATTTCCACGGGATCTGTAGTGACAATATTATAAATATTTTTAATACTGAATAGGGAAGGATTGAAGACGTGAAGTGTCCTGTTGCCATAGCTGATGTGCCAGTAAACGACTCAGCTTTTCGCCATGTTCATACTAAGAACCACGAGTATGTAACAACAAGCGCTCTGCCTCTTTAGTCGAAATAAGTGTCTCCCATAACAATGAATAAGAGGTGGAGTCATTCTGATTGAAGAAAAGAAAGTCATTAATAGAAGTTGAAATGAACTCACAGAATTCACTGTCTGCCAAAAGAAGACAGTTAAATCTCTAAGGTGGTCGGCTACGGTTCTAAATAGAAAGTTGAATATCTAATTGTAGAGGCGCATGGTCAGAAATTACAATACCCAAATAGTCAGAAGAAACTACACAAGAAACAAGAGTGCTGTCTATAAAAAAATAAACAATTCCACATCAAATTTTGGAGCATATACATTTAACAACAAAACCTGTCTTTGCATTAGAGTACTAGCAACTATAATATATCTACCATTCACATCAGCAATAACGTTAGCGGACGAAAACTGTGACTTTTTTGCCAATTAAAATAGCGACTCCTCTTGCCTTCGAATTAAAGTTCGAGTGGAAGACTTGACTCACCCAAGGGCAGTGTAACCTATGATGATCTTCAATACGTAGGTAAGTCTCCTGTAAAAATACTATATCAGAGTTTAAACGTTTCATATGTGTAAAAACCTTAGATCTCTTGACAAGATTACCCATACCTCTGACTTTCCATCTAATAAATCTTAGATGTGTGCCTGTCCCAGCCGTGCTGGGATCCGTATTACTATTAACCATTTAAATAAAGTAAACCATAGGAATACAAATAGCCAATTAGAGAAGAAGTAGGACCCCCCTCCCCCAACAATCGCCAAAACACACACACCCAAATTCTCCAAAAAACAAAAGAACAAAGGAGACAGTAGCGTTTCCCACAATAACCAAAAGTTGTCCACAGTGTGAAAACAACTCGAAGAGTAAGCTGAACTAACCAAAAAATATTACCAAAAAAAGTTTCAGTAAGAGAAAAGGCCCCTACTGACTTCAAGTCTGATAAACAGTCTGCTCACAATAACAAATATAATGTATTAACTTTTAAAGACTCGTTACAAATAATGTAACAGTGTAACACATAAGGCTGAGGAAAAAACACTAATAAAATTAAATAAACAGAAACTCTAACCAAGTCAGAGCATATAAACAGAGAACCACATTAATACAGAAGTAGATTTAAGAGGAGTGAGTCCACAAAATCTACGCAAAGTAATGCAATGACAATATCTTAAATAAAAATCGGAATACAGAAGAGCTGGAAGGCAGAATGCAAAAAAATTATTTAAAAGGAGTGCGAAAAAGAAGATGCTGTGTAGGTGACGCTGCTCACCCAGATGTTAAGAATTTGACATAGTCTCCAGCTTCCTCTGCTGAAACAAGGTCCTTCTGGACACCGTTATATGTAATGCAAAGCTGAGCTGGGTGAAGTATTCCATAGCGAGTGTCCTCAATACCAGGAGGGTGACGCCGAACCTCATTAAATGAATTAAAGGGGTGATCTTGGCTGTGTAGTGCGGAAAGACTGAAACAGTCAAATCCCTCACTTTAATCCTCTGGAGCTCTCGCACAGCGTAGCTGTGGTCGTTCACCAGACTTGGGCTTAGGCTGAAGGGTCTGATGAGATCGGTCCAAAACCGGCTCCTTCTCCAGACCAAACGCCTCCTTTAGCAAGGCCACTACAGCAGCAGTTGTACAGGTGTCAGGGCCCTCTGGAACTCCCACTATCCTAATGTTATTGCGCCAGGACCTAGACTCCAAATCTTCACATTTATTCTCTAACATGGTATCGATAGTAGTCTTCATGTGAGCTATTGCTTCGGTTCAACCGGAGACAGCGTGCTTCATTTCCACAACAGTACCTTTCAGTGTTGATATGGTAGCATCGCTTGCAACTTGCCGTGAAGTCAGAGTCACCGCGCGGCAATGCAATGCCAGTGTGGGGTGTTGGGGGGTCCCTCAGTCCCTCAGTCATCCTCAGTGTGGAAAGATGGATCTCATCATAGAGTTACTGTTGGAAAAGGGTCAAATATACAGAAGATGCAGGAAAAGCAAAGCATGTGCAGGACCTGGAGGATTTTTCTGAAGAACAGTGGGCAGTTTAACTGCTCAGGAACAAACAAGGGACTCATGAACAACTGTCACATCACATAAAAAGAGTCATGGATCATCCAGGTAATGACACACAGTATTAACAATCAACCATCTGTAAACTTTTGAACAGTGTAACTTTGATAAATTCAGCTATTATCTTGTGGACTATATGTAAACATCGTATGTGAAATAGCTTATTCATAGTGGTACTAAATAAACAACAACATGGGATTATGATGATCAATCTTATTTTGTTAATAGTATCAATATTTTGTAGATTCTGCATTGGGTATGTAAACTTCCAACCGCAACTGTATACTGTTGTATATAAAATATACATGAAATAAACACGAGGGAGTAATTTTATTGAAAATTCACTGGGCTGACTTTCACCTAAGACACAACACACACAGATATGCAAGGCGCAAACCATACATGCATTTCATTAGTGCGGCAGGCCTCAGAGCGTAGGTGGACAGTCAACTAAGAGACACACACACACACACACACACACAGAGGCCTATGCCACCATGCACACACATACAGAAGGAGAACAGAACATTATAAGAATAATAAAATGAGTATTAAGATATTATAAGGATAATATAATGATATTATGAAGTATGGAGTACAGAAAAGGGGGTAAAACACTTGCAAGCAGTATAACCATATATAAAACAGAAATGTAGAGCCAATATGAACGAAAAAAAGCATTACAAAACAGAAATACAGAAAAATGTGAAAGAAACTTACTCATAATGCACTTGAAGGTGTGGAGGATTCTTTTCTCATGAGGAAAATTCAGGAGGCCGTTTATAAGGGTAGTTGAGCCAAGTTGCTCCTGTGAGATAACTGTCGATGGGAACGGCTAGGACTGCGACATAACCATCGATGGGAACAGCGGACCCCGTGAGACCAAGGTCTCTCCGAAATGTTGAGTCTAGTTCCTATTGGTATTATGGGAAGGCTCTTGCAAAAACCTAATGGTGTTCAGGGAAGGCTCTTTCTAAAACATATTGGTGTCTGGGTCATTCTGACCCTAAGAAAACTGTATAAATAGAAGAGCTTCAGCTCTGGATTTTTTTAGATCATCCTTGGGATGTCTCAACTGTGTGATCTTATGCAACAATAAATTTGGACCCTTGCCTCTCGTCACTCACGGCCCGGTGTCTTACTTTCGTCATTCAGCTGGTTAATGTATGTGAGTATCTGTTTCTATGTTAAATATTAATTGTCTTTGGGTAATACGCAAATTTTGATACAAGAATACCCACCCAGCTACCAACACACACACATAAATTCAACCACTTAAAAACAGCAAAGACTTTTATAAACAATTGAAAATAGACTATAATATGAACATTTTAACAAATTAACAAATAGCACAAAAAACTAAAACACTACAGTTAAATCACTCTAAATACCTTCCTTTTGCAACAGTCTTCTCTTGCACCCACACTCTCCATCTGATGTCAGCTTGAGCCACCTCTTCATGGTCCCCTCGACTTCTATCTCTGCAGCATTAGCTGTGAGGAGGTTTCTACGAACTGCAGTTTTGGAATAAAGCAATACATATATCATAAGGTCATTATGGATCTTAAGCATTAATTATACTTATACCATGGTTAGTGTGAATACTGGATTCTGATTGGCTGGAAGGTGTGCATTATGACTGTTTATTGCTCAGGTAGTTCCAGTCAGTTTTATCACCGTGATCATTTCTAAATCTAAATCTTATCACACTACTTTATCTCTGTGTCTGATTTATATCAGGCAAAATTCCAGATCTAACGACCTAACTAATAAAAATTAATGGTCATTTTAAACTTCTAATCAAAGTTTGTGCTTCTAAAACCAATGAGAACTTTAACGTTATTCATTGTGGAAAGTCCATGGTATAAGCGGGGTAATCCATGGCTAGGCGTGCCTTAAACGATTTGAACGAGTGGTTCTTTTCCTCCACATGCATTAAAATCGTTTAATGCACATCTAGCCGTGGATTACCCCTTACATATCATCTGAGAGAGACAGATAATTCTGTGTGTAAACAGATATACTTACCAATCACAACCTCTCCGAGTTGGAGAGCGGACAGTGGAGTCTTTCCATTGACTCCCTTCTAATTGAGGTTCTCTGCCAGGGAGTTAGCAATCACCATCTTCATTATGTGCCAGGTGCAGTCGAGTACATCCGTCCTGTCAATAAGCGCCAACCAGTTTACCAGAAACTGATAATTTTTAAAACAATAAAATAATATAAAATATATATAATTACTAAGCATGTACTGTATTGCCTCATCAACTGTGTCAGTGCTTCTCACTACTCCTGCAGTTACCCTGCTCTGTGTGTTTTCCATGTTTTCCTCTTCTACCAAAGATGAGGTCATAACTGTTCCCTCATATCAAAGTGGTGTTGAATGTTATGCTTTGAGTATGAGTGTCTCCTTGAGAAAACAGAAACGCTCTCAGTAGCTGTGTAATTGTGCAAGCAATTGTTAACAAAAAAAAGAAAATTAAAATTATGTACTGTCCTTAACCCTGCTACTCTTCTTCCAACAGTAGGGAGATGGGGAACCACATTATTGTGTTGTACTCACTAATGAACTATGCTCTCCTAGAGTCGACCTGAAGATGTTCCATTGGAAAACTCACATCTGATCCTCTTTGTGGACGGGTCAGCGTCACGTGACCTAGTGACAGGTAAAAATTGAGTGGGCTATGCAGTAGTGACCATCAGGAAGTTTCCCCTCAAACCTTTCAGGCCAGGTAGCTGAATTACATGTCCTTATAGAAGCATGTAAGTATGCTAAGGGGCAGTCTGTATCAATTTACACAGACAGTAGGTATGCCTGTGGTGCATGATATTGGGACAATTTGGAAACTTCTTGATGAGTTCAGGAACACATATAGACCACCACAAGCAAGTCTCTGAGTTGTTGGATGCTGTCCTGCTCCGCAAAACTATTTCAGTAAGCCCGGATGGGTTTCCAATTGAATTTTTTTAAAGGTTTATTGGAAAATTAGCTCCATTGCTTTTGGCTATGTTCAATGAATCTTTGGAATGTGGGTCTTTGCCTCCAACCCTGACACAAGCCACGATAGCACTGCTTGTAAAGGAGGGTAAGTATCCAACCTCCTGTGGTTCTTACCCTAAATGAGATTCCTTGAGCACAGGATATTTTATATCTGCAAAAACAGCCTTAGCTTTTCTATTGTGACTGTGTTATGATGTGCTCAGTAAAACCATAAAAGAATTCTGAAGTGCTGAAAAACTCACAGCATAATAATTTCTCTGTTAATTTTAGCTATCATATTTTAGAATTAGGGTTAGGGTTAGGGTTTAGGGTTAGGGTTAAGGTTAGGGGTTAGGGTTAAGGGTTAGGTTTAGGTTTAGGGTTAGGGTTGGGGTTTGGGTTAGCGGTTAGAATTAGGGTTAGGCTTGGGGTTTGGGTTAGCGTAGGGGTTTAGGAAGGGTTTAAGGTTAGGTTTAGGGGTTTAGGAAAGTTTAAGGTTAGGTTTAGGGGTTTAGGAAGGGTTTAAGGTTGGGTTTAGGGGTTTAGGAAGGTTTAAGGTTAGGTTTTCTAAGGAAGGACCGGTTATATCCTCTCGGCCTGAGAGCTTTGAAGAGGGTCTGTGTCGCTTCTCTGAAGTCCCGTTCCTATGTGCATATGCGGCTGAACCTCAGGAGTTGCGACTTGACCAGACCGGAGTAAGTGTGTTTGGGATGGAAGCTCCTTTTGTGTAGTAGGGCGTGCGTGTCGGTCTCTTGAAGAATACTTTGATGTCCAGCTTGTGTGACGAATCAAAGGCTGGACCCTTGTACGTTGTGGTGTCGAGGAAGTCTACCGACTCGTGACTGACAGTGGATTTTAGTGTTATGGAATCCAGATATCTGAAGTAGTGGAGAGGTTTTTTGTGGCACCGGGCTAAGGCCGAAAGCTCCCACTCTGCCATGAAAATATTGGTGTAGGCCGGGGCGAATTTCTTGCCCATCGCCGTGCCTTTTATTTGTAAGAAAAATTCCCCGTTGAATTCAAAGTCATTTCTGTTTAAGTTGATGTCTAAGAGTTGAATGAGTTCTTCGTCAGGCCTGGAGGCATCGGGGTGTTTTTTAAATATGTTTTTTATAGCCTGTATACCCTCTTGGATGTCAATGTTTGTGTATAGGCTGCCTATATCCATGGTGAAGAGGATGGCTTTCGGTGGGATTTTTAATTCTTTCACCTTGTGTACGAAGTAGTACGTGTCTTTGATGTAGCTGGGGTGGCCGATAGATAGGGGATTGAGATAATAATCTAAGAATTCTGCCGTGTAGTAGGTTTCGCTGCCACAATCAGACACTATGGGTCTCCCTGGAGGAATTTCATAGGGCCTGCTCCATTTAGCTCGGTCCTTGTGTATTTTTGAGAGCATGTAGAACCTCCTGCTTCTCGGTTCCGCATCCCCTAACAGGTAGGATTTTTGTTTTGCGTTGATGTATTTTTTTATATACAAGTTTTGGATTATTTTCTTCACCATAGGTGTCGTGTCCCTGTATATTGGCTTTTCCAATTTCCTGTAGTATTTGGGGTCGTTTAATTGTTTATAACCTTCCCATAAATATTGTTCCTGGTCCATGATTACTATGGAACTTCCCTTATCTGCAGGTTTGATGACAATCTGGTCGTTATTCTGCAGTTGCCTGAGAGCGTCCATTTCACCCGGAGTGAGGTTAGGCTCTTCTCGGGATGGTCTGAAGTGTTTTTTAAAAAGTTTTACATCCGTCTGAATGAGCAATTCGGTGATTTTGTCTGTCGGTGTGGGGTCCAATCCGATTTGAAGTTGTATAAAAGGAGGGGGGTGGTTTTCTGTGTCCTGGTGGAAATAAGCTGCCAATTTAAGTCTCCTGTGGTATTGTTGTAGGTCGAATCGTGTTTGTGTTACCTGCCGTTTCCTACCCGTAATGCCCGATGGAATGAACGTGAGGCCTCTATCGAGAAGGCTGAGTTGAGAGGGCGTGATGTGGAATTTCTTGGCCAGAATAATGACATTTCTATTCCCCTCCTGTATACGCAGGCTCGTGGGGATATCTATTTTAAATATTGCAGTCAATGCCGGAGCATGTTGCAGGCCGTATCCGCCGTCCAATGGATCCGGTCGGGTTTGGTTTGGAATTCGGAGGCGGGTAGGGCCGGAATGTGTTTTTGGTTTTTGATGATGTAGGCGTTGAGGGTATCCAAATGGGTCTGCTCGTCGGTCGGGACCTTGGGGGAAAAATTCACCACTGGCACCCAGATCTGTACCAGAGGGAATTTTTCTTTAGCCGTTCTCAATAGCCCCTGCAGTCCCTTGATGGCAGTTTCGTGGACGTTGTTTAGTCTGCCATTGATGCCCAAAGACAAAATGATGTGTTCTGTGTCGATAGAGGCTGTGTTTTTGTCCAGTATCTGTTTCACATGTAAACTTGGCCCCCGGATAGCTGTAGGTCGGCATTCTTGAAAGGCGGCATCCTGGACAGAATGGAGTCCCCGAGAATGAGGAATTTTCTTCGGGCCGTCAGTGTCCAGAGAGATTTTATTTTGGTCAAAATATGTCTGTTGGGTCGGTCTTCACGTACGTTACAGTGCACTGCGGGAGACCGGCCGAGCTCCAAGCATAGAAAGGCCTGTGTGGCTGTCTTGAGGCTAGTGTGTGTGTTGGGGCTCAACGTCACTTCTTGTGCCGTAATACTCTCCTGCATTTCGTGCTCGGGACTACAGGTCACTTCTCGTGCGGTGACATTCTCTTGCACGCGCTCAGGACTCAGTCACTTCTTGTGCAGTGACATTCTCTTGCAGGCTCTCAGGGCTCAGAGTCACTTCTGGTGCAGTGATATTCTCTTGCTCGTGTTCTCCTTGGTCCTCGAAACAGATGAGGTTGTCCTCCTCTCTGACACAGGGGTTGGGACACCGCCTAAGAGTACGTTGTGGTCTTGGGGATGGCGGGAGATAAACGGAAGTGTCCGGATCGCTGTCTGGGTCCTCCTCCCTAACGGGGGACCACTCGTGCTGTGGGTCGGTCATCGTAGAGACCGTGGTGGACATTAGAGACCAAGATTGTGCCGTCTCTGTGTGTACGAGTGCCTGTACTGTTATCGCTCTAGCCAGTGTATTTTGTGGTTGAGGAGGAGTAGGGGAGGGATTCAGGGTCTCCCCTCTCACCCGGATCAGTGGGAGGAAGGACCGTTTGCCACGTCTCTCCCACCAGCCCGTGAGCCTCATGCACAGTTTTGTCTTTGAGTCTTTTGCCAATACCTCGTTTTGCCCACACGATGGCAGTGTTGAAGCATTCTTCCCAATCCTTGGAGGAAAGGTGCTGCAGTTTTTTTGTTTCTTGTACCAGTGTATCTTTGTAGTGGTTTTTGAGAATCAGCATTGTGGTGTATGCCCAATTTTTTGCATTGCCCTCAATGAGGGAGAGTGTCGTGGCGTTTGGCAGAGCAGGTTTGATGACCTCTGACAAATGTCTTTCGATTTTGTTGATGGCAGGAGGCTGCTCCTGGCTAATATTATTTTTGTGGTGTACCAATTTAATGATTTTGAAAAGGAGACGGGTCTCGGTGACAAAGTCAGGGTCATCCGAGTTCTTAGGCCTCGTGTTGGGTCTGGGATGTGTGTTTTTGTTTTTGATGTATGGGCGCGCCATGCGCGCTCCATCCTGTGCCCACTGACGTGATCCCTCGTAAAAGACTTTAGGCCGAGACATGAACGTTACGGGTCCTGGGAGGGCCAGGGTTTCAGAAAATTGTGGTCTGCCAGACCGTTGTCAGAACTCACCACAGTGCGTCTGCACTGCCACCGTGTTTGACCATGTCCACGTAGGAGGGCATTCCCTCTCCCTGTGTGTAGCGTGGGGCTCAGTAGCCACCGTCTCTGCCCATGTTCCCATAGAAGGGTGCTCTCTCTACCCGTGCACGCTGTACAGGGTCGTGATAAATGTGGGGCATGGGCCGACCAAAACCCCGGACGGTACGTTTGCGTCCGCGTGTGACGACTGTCCAGTCGTCTCTTTCTGGCCAAATCATGTTTTGGTAGTTTCCTTTTTCAATTTTAGATGGACAGATTTGATGGACTCTGGTGAGTGTATTGTTTATTTGCTTTTTAGTGTCTGATTATGAATTTTTTGGTGTTTTTAGATGAATGTGGATTTTTAGTAATGTCAAGTTTTAATGTTCTTATCTCTTTTAGGTGTTGGGGTGATAAAGTGAGGCGTATTTTTTATCGAATAATGAAAAAAGGTCAGTAGAATTTTTTTCCTTTAAGTTTTAGTTATTGAGTGAATGTGGGTTTTTTACTAAAATCAAATTTGGACCTTTTTATATTTTTTTGTTGTTGGGGAAAAAAGGTTAAGTAGTATTCGGTTTGTATCACTGTACCTTTCGAACCAATGTGTATTATAAATCCAATAAAGCATATAAATTAATGGAATACTGTCCTTTAGTTTTTTAGGTAAAGTTAAAAAAAAAAGGTTTGGAAAAAATAGGAAGAAACAAGCTGTTGCAGCAATGTGTATTTTAAATCCAATAAAGTATATAAACTAATGGTATACTTTCCTTTAGTTTTTTAGGCGAAGTTCAAAAAAAGTATGGAAAAAAAGAAAGAAACAAGCTGTTGTAGCAATGTGTATTTTAGGTCCAATAAAGCATATAAATTAATGGAATATTTTCCTTTAGTTTTTTAGGCAAAATAAAAAAAAAAAGGTTTGGAAAAAAAAGGAAGAAACAAGCCGTTGCAACGTTTCGGTTCTCTCAGAACCTTCTTCAGGCTTGCTTGTTGTTAAATAGAAAAAACAAAAAAATTGTTCTAAATAAATAAAATTATAAAATAAAGAAAATGAGTAAATGGAGAATCAAAAATAGCAGAATTTAAAGCACAGATGGTTGTTAGAAGCTTTATCTCTGAGTTTGGAGCAATGAATGGCGGTTTGCCTTTCGGTTGTCCCTTTTAAATGGTGGGGGGGCGGGACTCAATTTAAACTAGCCAATAGGCGTTTTTTCCTTTCCTCTTGGGTTGAAAGACAACGGCTCCCAGCCAATCAGGCAAACCGCTGATTTTAGAGCTTTATGGAAACTCTTCCAGAAGGTTTTGAATGTAAACACAGTGATGGGGTCGGGGCTCGATTCAAACAAGCCAATAGGAGCCTTTCTTTTTTACAAAATTAAAGTTCTGTGTTACAAAAAAAATTATTAATAATTAATGTGTTCTCATTTTCTATATTTGTTAAATGATTAATTATTAAATTTGTAGATGATTCTTTTTGTTTTTGTCTATGTTTCTTTTCCAAAATTTTATTTTATTTTTTACATTTTTTTATTTTTTGTTTGGCATAACTGCATTCTAATGTGTATTTTATCCCTGATCTTAATGATTGTGATTTAATTAATAGTTGAGTTACTTAGGAGTGCACTTAGCCACTCCTTAGAAGACTGATTGTGAGAAAAAGATGGTGAACTGTTGAATTTCTTTGCCGACATGAGGCACGGGCTGATTAGGGTTGGGGTTTGGGTTAGGGGTTAGAATTAGGGTTAGGGTTGGGGTTTGGGTTAGCGTAGGGGTTTAGGAAGGGTTTAGGGGTTTAGAAAGGTTTAAGGGTAGGTTTAGGGGTTTAGGAAGGTTTAAGGTTAGGTTTAGGGGTTTAGGGGGTTTAAGTTTAGGGGTTTAGGAAGGTTTATGGTTAGGTTTAGGGGTTTAGGAAGGTTTAATGTTTGGTTTAGGGGTTTAGGAAGGGTTTAAGGTTAGGGGTTAGGGATTTAGGAGGGTACTGTACTATATATATACATATACTATTACTTATACCTATACATATACTGTACTTATACATATACATATACTGTACTTATATATATATACTGTATATATATATATACTGTACTTATATATATACTTATACTTATATATATATATATACATATACTGTACTTATACATATACATATACTGTACTTATATATATATACTGTACTTATAATATATATATATATATATACCTATTATATACTTATACTGTACTATATATATATATACATATACTGTATTATACATATACATATACTGTACTTATATATATATATATACTGTACTTATATATATATATATATATATATATATATATACTTATATATATACTTATACAATATATATATATATATATATACTGTATACTTATACATATACCTGTACTTATATATATATATATATATATATATATATATATATATATACTTATATATATATATATATTATACTGTACTTATATATATATATATATATATATATACTGTACTTATATATATATACATATACTGTACTTATACATATACATATACTGTACTTATATATATATACATATACTGTTATATATACATATACTGTACTTATATATATATATACTGTACTTATATATATACTTATACTGTACTTATATATATACATATACTGCACTAATATATATACTGTACTTATACATATACATATACTGTACTTATATATATACTTATACTATACTTATATATATACATATACTGCACTAATATATATATACTGTACTTATATATATACTTATACTGTACTTATATATATACATATACTGTACTTATACATATACATATACTGTACTTATACATATACATATACTGTACTTATATATATATACTGTACTTATATATATATACTGTACTTATATATATATACTGTACTTATATATATCTACATATACTGTACTTATACATATACATATACTGTACTTATATATATATATATATATATATATACTGTACTTATATATATACTTATACTGTACTTATATATATATATACTGTACTTATATATATACTTATACTGTACTTATATATACATATACTGTACTTATACATATACATATACTGTACTTATACATATACATATACTGTACTTATATATATATACTGTACTTATATATATATATATATATATACTGTACTTATATATATACTTATACTGTACTTATATATATATACATATACTGTACTTATACATATACATATACTGTACTTATATATATATATATATATATATACTGTACTTATATATATATATATATATATATATATATATATATATACTGTACTTATATATATACTTATACTGTACTTATATATATATATATATACTGTACTTATATATATATATATATATATATACTTATAATATATATATATATATACTTATACTGTACTTATACATATACATATACTGTACTTATATATATATACTGTACTTATATATATATACTTATACTGTAACTTATACATATACATATACTGTACTTATATATATATATATATACATATACTATATTTATACATATACATATACTGTACTAATATATATATACTGTACTTATATATATATACTGTACTTATATATACTTATACTGTACTTATATATATATACATATACTGTACTTATACATATACATATACTGTACTTATATATATATATATATATATATATATATATACTGTACTTATATATATACTTATACTGTACTTATATATATATACTGTACTTATATATATAACTTATACTGTACTTATATATATACATATACTGTACTTATACATATAACATATACTGTACTTATATATATACATATACTGTATTTATATATATATACTGTACTTATATATACTTATACTGTACTTATATATATATATATACTGTACTTATACATATACATATACTGTACTTATATATATATATATATATATATATATATATATATATATACTGTACTTATATATATATACTTATACTGTACTTATATATATATATACTGTACTTATATATATACTTATACTGTACTTATATATATACATATACTGCACTAATATATATACTGTACTTATACATATATATATACTGTACTTATATATATACTTATACTATACTTATATATATACATATACTGCACTAATATATATATACTGTACTTATATATATACATATACTGTACTTATACATATACATATACTGTACTTATATATATACATATACTGTACTTATATATATATACTGTACTTATATATATATACATATACTGTACTTATACATATACATATACTGTAACTTATATATATACTGTACTTATATATATATACTGTACTTATATATATATACATATACTGTACTTATACATATACATATACTGTACTTATATATATATATATATATATATATATATACTGTACTTATATATATACTTATACTGTACTTATATATATATACTGTACTTATATATATATTTATACTGTACTTATATATACATATACTGTACTTATACATATACATATACTGTACTTATACATATACATATACTGTACTTATATATATATACTGTACTTATATATATATATATATATATATATATATATATATACTGTAACTTATATATATACTTATACTGTACTTATATATATATAAATATACTGTACTTATACATATACATATACTGTACTTATATATATATATACTGTAATATATATATATATATATATATATATACTGTACTTATATATATACTTATACTGTACTTATATATATATATATACATATACTGTACTTATATATATATATATATATACTGTACTTATATATATATATATACTTATACTGTACTTATACATATACATATACTGTACTTATATATATATACTGTATTATATATATATATACTTATACTGTACTTATACATATACATATACTGTACTTATATATATATATATACATATACTATATTTATACATATACATATACTGTACTAATATATATATACTGTACTTATATATATATACTGTACTTATATATACTTATACTGTACTTATATATATATACATATACTGTACTTATACATATACATATACTGTACTTATATATATATATATATATATATATATATATATATATATATATATACTGTAATTATATATATACTTATACTGTACTTATATATATATACTGTACTTATATATATACTTATACTGTACTTATATATATACATATACTGTACTTATACATATACATATACTGTACTTATACATATACATATACTGTACTTATATATATATACTGTACTTATATATACTTATACTGTACTTATATATATATACATATACTGTACTTATACATATACATATACTGTACTTATATATATATATATATATATATATATATATATATATATACTGTACTTATATATATACTTATACTGTAATTATATATATATATATACTGTACTTATATATATACTTATACTGTACTTATATATATACATATACTGTACTTATACATATACATATACTGTACTTATACATATACATATACTGTACTTATATATATATATATACTATACTTATATATATATTTATACTGTATTTATATATATATATATATACTGTACTTATATATATACATATACTGTACTTATATATATATACTGTACTTATACATATACATATACTGTACTTATATATATATATACATATACTATATTTATACATATACATATACTGTTCTAATATATATACTGTACTTATACATATACATATACTGTACTTATATATATATACTGTACTTATATATATACTTATACTGTACTTATATATATACATATACTGTACTTATATATATATTCTGTACTTATACATATACTGTACTTATATATATACATATACTGTACTTATACATATACATATACTGTACTTATATATATATACATATACTGTACTTATACATATACATATACTGTACTTATATATATATACATATACTGTACTTATATATATATACATATACTATACTTATACATATACATATACTGTACTTATATATATACATATACTGCACTAATATATATACTGTACTTATACATATACATATACTGTACTTATATATATACATATACTGTACTTATATATATATACATATACTATACTTATACATATACATATACTGTACTTATATATATACATATACTGCACTAATATATATACTGTACTTATACATATACATATACTGTACTTATATATATACATATACTGTATATTCTGTACTTATACATATACTGTACTTATACATATACATATACAGTACATATATATAAACTGCACCTATAGTGTAAAACTTATCATCAGAGACTTTCTCTAGAATTTATCATTAGTAGATAATTTGATGGAGAAAAAATGTGTAATAATGAAAACTGAGGTCTCCGCTGCTCGAGCCGTGGTTCCTGCAGAGTGTGATCCCACCTTCTCTTCTGCTCCTCAGAGTAACTGTGGGCAGAGCATCAAGATCCGCCGCGTGCTAATGAACTGTCCCGAGATCGTCACCATCGGCTTCGTGTGGGACGCGGAACAGTCGGATCTGACCGAGGACGTGATCCGCTCTCTCGGGCCTCACCTCAACCTGTCAGGGGTCAGGACACACACACACACACACACCACCTTGTGCACCAATCAGAATTCAGATTCTTTCAGCCTGTATCACAGCTCCAGGGTTCTGGTTCAATCCTGAACTCTCTGTGTTCGTGGGGGTTTCCTCTGGGTTCCCTGGTTTCCTCCCATCTCCCAAAAACATGCCAGTAGATGGATCGGCTATTCTAAACTAACTGTTGTCTCTGAAGTTCCAGAAAAAACTAATCTCAGACTATTTTTCCGTTATCCTGATAGTAAACTCTACTCACGCTCACCTGCACGTTTCTGCTCTGATAAAAGCTACGGCTTGCTTTAGAGACAGTAAAATGTCATGATGCGTCACGTGTTCAGTTTATTTGGACGTTTCTGCAGTGTTTCTGTACACAATGAGGATATTTTCAGGACATGATGAAGAAGTGTGTGAAACTCATCACTCTTGATCATCTTCCCCTCGCTCGTTTCAGCTCTTCTACAGAGTTACCGATGAAAATGCTAAGAAGCGAGAGCTTCACCTGGTGGGAATGATCTGCTACTCCAGCCGCCATTACCTCGCCTTCGCCTACCACAGCAAGTCTTCCAAATGGGTGTTCTTCGACGATGCCACGGTGAAAGAGGTCTTCTCCTTTATTTATTCATGCTTCACTTTAGCAGCTCCACTGCTGAGAGCTGCGTGTATTTACCAACACAGCGTACTTATTATCCTCAGAAACTGTGTTCTGTTTACATGATATTAGCTAATTTAGTTCTTTTCCTATCTGTAAAGTGGAAACCTGTTCAGCAGTCCAGGTGTGTGAGTAGAACGAGTCCACTGTTCAGTGCTGGTTTACTCAGGGTTTTCAGAACGTTGTGTTCAGATTGGCTCTAAATGGAAAGACGTGGCATCGAAGTGTATCCGAGGACATTTCCAGCCGCTGCTTCTGTTCTACGCTAACCCAGACGGCAGCGCCGTGTCCAATGAAGACGCCCCGCGACAGACCACCATGTGGTCCCAGTACAAATCTGCCCTCAATGGGGAGGGGCCAGGTAATCAGCCAATCAGCCTTTAACCCACACCTACATCTTTATGATGGTTTCTCATCACTCGGGGTTTTTTCTCGTGAGCTTTGAGCGGCGTTCCCAGCCTTACTCCATCTCAAAACCCTCAGCCTTTGTGTGAAACAAGGTCACTGTGGTCCACACACACATCAGTTCAGATTACGTTGATTTGTATAGTACTTGTAACACACACACACACACACACACACACACACACACACACACACACACACACACACACAGATGAATACTTGGTGAGTTTATTGATTCAGCTGGATTTAGTATTGATTCCTGGTGTGTGTGCTTCATGAGGACGAGTGTGTACACTGCTGTCCCTCGGTTCTACACTACAGTGGTTCTGCGCTAGAACACTTCTCCAGCTCGCTGTAATGACCGTGTTCAGGCCCTAACGTTTCACTTTAGTGTTAAAGCTGAGTGCAGGTGGGGATGTTTTAAAACCATAGCAGTATGGTTAACTCTTCCTCTCTGTGTTTTACTCGATGATGAA